>CABHPQ010167553.1:0-45565 GCA_902168405.1 Peromyscus aztecus
TGTACTCAGAGGTGGTACATTTGAATCTTATGGTAGATTTGTATTTAGGTTTTTGAGTAATCTCCAGTATTTATTTCAATTTTTTATCTTAGTATTTCATTTATTTTATGAAATATTCTTATACCCATTATTACCATGCTATATCAAACAATTCAATTTTTTTCAAGTTTATATTGTTCACATCTCTCATTTCCAGGCATAAGTCTACTCCTAGGTTTTTGTTTTCATTTGGTTAGTTTTAATGGGTTTAACGATCGAATATTTTTGATTTGGTATGTTTACTATGTATCATCTTATTTTGCTGAAGTTATTTCCAACATCTAAGAATTTTCTCATGCTCCCCACCCAAAACCCAAAATTCATAGAGCTATAGATAGATAGATAGATAGATAGATAGATAGATAGATAGATGATAGATAGATAGATAGATAGATAGATAGATAGATAGATAGATAGATGGATAGATAGGTAGGTAGATAGATAGATAGGTAGGTAGGTAAACATATAGATAGGTAGATAGATAAACATTCATCTTAAAAGACATATGGAAGACTCTGAGCAGTAAAAGAGGAAAAATAGACTCATTAGTAAAATAGGGAATCCTACAGGTAGCACAATATCTGTTTTCAAATTATATTTCAGGACCATTGTAGGGAAAATAGCATAAAATGACAAGATAATCAATAGGTAAATGTGCTTACTTCCTAGTCAGATCACCTGAGTTCAATCCCTGAGTCCACATGGCAAAGACAACATTCAAATTAACTCCTGCAGTTTGGCCTCGAGGCCCCCTACCAAAGTCATAGCATTTAACTTAACATACATACTCATGCACACACATACAACAATTAAATGTGAAAACATAAGAAAAAGAAAATGCCATGATATTGGCAAGAAAACAGGCATGAAGACCAAGGAAACAATATAAAATAAAAGGAGATACACACAGACTGGTCATGTGTGCTGACTCCACAACTTGACTGATGTAAATAGTACTACAAGAAACAAGCCTATCTAGAGTGCAGGTATCATGCTGACTTGTTGACTTAGAGTTCTTTATACTCTTACAAGTGCTGATCCTGAGTTGTACTGTACTTCTATTCTTAGTTTCGGAGCTATTGGTTTTGTTTTTTAAAAATAATGTCCACAGTGTTTCCCACAGTGGCGATAGCAAAATAAATTTTGTTTTTCCATGCTTACTGGCCAATATTTGCCTTAGTTTACTGTCTTAATAATAGCCAATGTGACTTGGAAGAGATGAGAATTTGACGCAGTTTTTATTTGTTTTTCATTTCACTTTGTTTTAACTTTGTTCTTGATCTGTTTTTCTTTATTTTTGAAATATTATAGATGTGAAAATATTTGGTTTCTTTTCTGTATTTTGATATAAACATATTTTATTGACTCTCTACAAACTCCTTTGATCCTTCTCAATTTTTCCCATCCCAGCTAGTGTCCTTCTACTCTGTATTTCCATTCCAATTAATAATACACTGTTTTTGTTTCTCTGTTGGCTAAGGATGATGAATAATTGTTTTCATGTTCATTTGCCATCTGTACATTTTTATTTGATAACTAACTCTTCACTGGTTTTTGCAGGGTTTTTTTATGTCTTTGATTTCTCTGTATATTCTAGATATTATAGACAGAAAGAATTTTCTCACAAATGTTGGCTCTCTTTTCACTCAATTTATTTTTTTCCATTGATGTGTAAAAGCTTTTTATTTTCATTGTTGTTTCCATGGGTATAGCTAAGGCTGTCCTCATGCTCACTATATAGGAGGAGAGGACTTTAAATTTTGACTCTCCTTCCCATCTCTCGAGTCCTGGGATCACAGGCTTACATAGCCATCATAGCCATACTTGGCTAATATGTTTTTTTTTTTTTTCAAAATAAGTGTTCAGATGTGTCTTAAATTTTGAAATATGGCAATACTAAAAATTAAATGCAAGGAGAATCTAGATTCAGACTTGTTAATACAGACCAAAATTACCTTTTTATACAAAAAAATTACAAGTGTTTGACAATTTTGTGAAATTGTGCGCTTTGGACTTATAAAAACTGTAGTTAGCACCAGAGTCAAAGAAAAAACAAACAAACAAAACCAACAACAACTTCAACAAAAATATGAGCCTATCCACCAAGCATAGTTGCCTGAAGGAATTTTCAAAACAACCCTAAGAAGAGAATACAAGTGAAACTTGATGCAGTCTCTCTGAAGTTGGAGCCTGGGGAGCTGAAGAGAAGTGAGTCAAGGAAAACAGGGCTCATTGATAAGAATTATGAGGGACAGAGAGCATTTGCTAGACATCTCTTGAGGGTCACTCATTTTTTCTGCTGTATGTTTTGTCTTATTGAAAATCCATTCGGGCTGGAGAAGTGGCTCAGAGGTTAAGAGCACTGGCTGCTCTTCCAGAGATCATGAGTTCAATTCCCAGCAACCATATGGTGGCTCACAACCATCTGTAATAAGATCTGGTGCCCTCTCCTGGTGTTCAGGTACATGCAAGCAAGCAGAACACTGTGTATAGATAATAAATAAATAAATCTTTAAAAAAAAAAAAAAGAAAAAAAAAAGAAGAAAATCCATTCATTGTAGTCTGATAAGTTTGCCCTCTATACCTCTTGCCAGATCCTCTGCACCTCCCCACCTATCCAGCACCATGTATTCTTTTTGTTTCTCTTTAGAAAACAGTCAAAAAAGCCAAACAAACCATGATTACTCAAAAACACAAACAATGAGAAATCACAAGAAACATACATGATTGTGCACATGTGCACACGTGCACACACACACACACACACACATACACACATTCCCTATAAAAAAAATTGAAGCCACAATATATAATCAAAAGACCAGTAAGATGTTAAAAAGATGCCTGAACATAGAAATGTGAGACAAAAAAAAAATCTACTAAAACACCATTGAGTTTCTTTGTGCGGGCAATCCTACTGTTTGGCTTACCCTTAAGTGTGGTTTCTATACTCAGTGAGATTCAGTTGCAGATAAATAATTTTTCCTTTGTAAGTGGCTTTCAGCTGGAGATAGATTCTTGGTTCGGGATGGACAAATAACAGAGAAAGTGTGTCACAAATCATGGTGACCATGGCAAATTGACAGATTGTGTGTCAGGAATGATGCTGACTGACAATTTCACCTGCTGCCTACCTGATTCAGTCCCCATGTTCATTCATGCCTTGACACTTAGAAAGCTTGAATGGGAACGCTGGAATCTCTACATGACTTGGTTCATCAATAAAGTACAAGTTACATTTGAAGACATTATATTGTCCTGGAATAGCAGAAGAGCTAGTGAAGCTAGGGCATAGTTTAGTTGCTGAATGCCTCCTTAGCATGTCCAAGTCTTGGATTTGATGCCCAGCACAATATAATATTTGACATGTAATATTCAGTAAATACAATGGATTGTTATTATGATCACTTATGATATACACATTTCGTTATCTGTTGTCTCAGGATTATGACTAATTTCACTGAAGGTCTTAAGAGCTTGTAAGATTTTCTGTAAATTAGGACCCATCTGACTTGTTCCTGTTTTTATCAAGCTATGTTTTATGAGAACACATTTGTAATCATTTCTATTTCTTTTCATTTGTGACTGTTTTGGCCGTACACCAGTAAGACATAATACTTGTAACTGAGACAAACTTGTACAGAAACTAGATGCATTTGTTACCTGGACTTTGACAGAAAGTGTTCACCTACGTAGAAAATAGCAGTATGATCATTAAGCAACATACATACCAATGAGAAGACAAAATGTAATCATCTGAAATTCCTGTAAATGACAGTAGTACCTTGCTATGATCAACTTATAACATGGTAATGACTCTAGCTAGTTTATTTAACAAATAATGTGACCTAATTATGATATTCCTAATCATTTCAGTAGTTCTAATTCTTAGCTATTACACAAAGAATGTGCCAAGAAATCTGAGAAAATTTGGCACAGTGCATGTAGAAGTAAAATCCTAAAGCTTCCTGATTTAGTTATGTAAAGAAACATTACTTTATAAGATGCTATGCTAAGGCTTTACAAAATGGCCAAATGGAAAATCAGAGTCATTTCCACAGACATATAGTCACATACAAGTAAAACACAAAATTAAGTTGTATGGTATAGTTTGTTAATCCACACCCTAAAAGAGAAAAACAAAAGATATTTCCAGCACAGAAAGATATATCAAATATAAAAACTTAAATGTATTTTTGATATTTTATAAGTTTTGATTTTTCCATATATACTAATATTTCTGATATGCCATTTTAAGGATAAGAAGGAAGACCTGGTGTTCATAGTAAAGCCGTACATTATTTTAGCCTTTTCATTCTCATCTTACTGTTCTCTATTTGTCTTTGGTTCATAGTTAACTAGATTTTCTTTTGTCATGAAAAAGCAAATCAAACTGTGCTTATAGTAAAACCTTGTTTTCCCCTTTAGCTTCTCACTCTTTTAGTACAGACACAAAGGACAAGGGTTGCTTTTGGAAAAATCACCCTTTAGGCAATCCTAGAAACCATATATCTTTCTACAACTTTGGTTTTCATCATAGCTTTAAATTAATAAACTAGACTAATTCAAAAACTTTAATGTAGACTGTGGTATTAAAGAATGTGGATGAGGTATTTTCTGTTTTAAGTTGTAGAGTGCTTGATATAAAAATAGGTTTTTCCTTTTTCATTTGTTGAAGACTATTGAATACCTTAATGCGCCATATTGACAGAGTAATAAAAAGAGCAAATTGCATTTCAGGCCTAGTGCCAACATCATTAAACTCCCAGTCATACACCAAAGAATGACGGGGGCAAAACAAAAGCTCTTCCTCCAGCTCAGCTCAGACCCTGTTGAACTATAATCAGTAGTCTTTATCTCTACTCAACAACAAAACCAAAGCTCTAACGTCTTCTGACTTCAGGCATGTATAATTTATCCCTTTTTTTATTTTTTAAAGTTCATTAATAATACTTGTTTGAAAACTTGAATGATTGATTTCTTTCCATTCCAAAATGATTGAGTATCTCACACCCCTACATAGACATTCCACTCTTCAAATTTACTTATGAAGAATTTAAATGTGCTAGAATTAATACCACTTTCATCTGAATCAGTGATTCCCCTAAAAACGTATTCTACAAATTAACACAGGACTTGTCCATAGTCAATTGAGCAACAGGGGGAGATGTTTGGTCAGTGCTACCAAACTATATCTTTGTAAAACCTCAGACTAAATTAAGAAGCCTATCTTCCAAGTAGTCTCTATCATGAGACATACATAAGAAAGAAAAACATCTCATATCTGCATTACAAACTACAGAAATTTTGTATGATGTGACACAAAATATGAATTAAAGAAAAAACAAACTTTTATTTAAAAAGCTCATATTTTTCTTTATGGCATTTGCATTAGATAAAAAGAAATTAAACCTGTTCCACTTACATGAAACACTTTCTAATTTACAAAGAAGTAGTTTAAATGTGAATGAAAACCAGACCGAAACATCAAGACAATAGTTCTATATGCACTCAGACAAAAATTCTTTTCTGTTACCTTTTGGAAAACCCTTTGTGACAGAAAATTTTGAATTTTGCTGTTCAGCTTTAAAACATGCCATCTTCAATTGTCTTATACCACATCTCAGGAAATGGTCCAGCAGGTTTGTGGTAGTTCAAATGGGATTCATCTTAAGTATCGATTCATTTATCCCATGACAACACTCCCATCTAGGAAGTCTTCAGATCTTTGAAATCCTCATTTTTGTTCAGTTGACTGTGAACTCAGATACCTGCTCTTTCACAATTGCAATATATTGGGAAGCTTTCACTAGATTTCTTCATGAACCATTTTTAAAAACCTACATTGTAGGATCTCCAGGGAGTACAAACTCAAAGATTTCAGACAGTTTTCTTCCCTCTGATGTAATAAAACTAGCCAAGAAATTGTTCATACACAGAAGGGAGAAAATGAAAATTATATTTGTATGTTCTATATTTGACCCAATGACATACTTAAGAAAAATCTAGAATTTTAATTCAATGTAACTGAACTATCACATAAAGCAGAATGTGTGATTATTATGAGGTAAGTCTGGAATGATAAAGAGCGTTATGTGCCATGATCACTGATAAACTTGTTACCACAAACTAAATCATCTCATTCTAAACAAGGAGTGAAATGGTTGAACTGAGTTATCAGAAGACAGTTATTTTAAAAAGGAATGATTTATGGCAACATATAAAGAAAATGCAAAATAAAGTTCTACTTTATGTAACTGTGGGCAAAGGATAAAGGAATGGGTTAAAACAAAATCTCAGTGTCAATGATAAATACCACTGTTTGATGCATTGGAAGGGGATACCTGCTGTGGTAGAACAGAAAATGAGAAACAGGGACTAAGAGCTATTACACTGACTCAATTAGAACTGTGGATCTTTCCAAGTGTTGTTAGAGTATTGGTGAGTTTCAAATGAAGGAATGTGTTTTTTCAGTGACTAGGAAGCAGGAGAGTAACCATCAGAATAAAATGTGCAAGAAGGGACAGCTTGAAGGATCAGGTATTTAACTGCCTAAATACAGAGAATCTTCATTAAAATAATTTTAGGAACAACCTGAATTTTTTTTTTTACAAAAAGCATATTTTTTGTGTTTGTCCAAATAGATACACATGTATCTTGCTAGTGTAGTATGAAAGTTAAAGCATATTAAATGAATAAAAGAATGATGTTATATGTAAAATTATTCTGCTGATTGAAACAAAGTAACTTGAGGTTAGATTTCATGAAAAAAATATATATGCTAATTAGATTTCTGGTGATGTCTCTTGGCAAATGTTTCCTTTGTTCTCATTTTCTCATGGCTTGGTGAGTATATAAGCTTTGCAGTTTCTGGGACCATACTACAGAAAAGTAAAATAATGTTTTCTTTCATGCAATGTAGGGAGACAATTTGGCCTTGATTTAGAAGGTAGCAGTGTGGAGCTTAGAATTTAATCTACCCCTTTGGATTAAGCCATTCCAGAGCAAGCAAGAACTAAGAGAGCAAGAGAAATGAATTTCCATCTCATGGAGTGGACCTTAATTCAATCCAGACATCAGTTGGTTACTCCCACAAGGTTTGTACCATCATTGCCCTAGCATATTTTGTATGCAGCAAAGATTGTAGATCACAGGTTTTGTGGTTAGGTTGGTGCTTATTCTTCTAATTTGGTAACCTGCAGACTGCCTTTCCATTTCATAGACACTAGAACGTGGGGGCGAAGGTTCTATATAGACATCAGCTCAACCTCTCCATATTTGATGAGTTGTGTAAATACTATCTTTAGCAATGGGAACTTGTTGTCAGTTTGTACAGACAAAATGCTGTTGTCTTGGAACATGCAGGTGTAAGCAAGAACCAGAGACTAGATAGCCCGGAGACCTGGGGTGAAACCAAATACTTCTGGTCTGAAAAAAAAAAAAAAAACTATAATTACTCTAGTGATATTTTGCTATGCTCATAGATCAGTGCCTTATTCTGCCACCATCAGAGAGGCATCCTCCTGCAGCAGAAGGGACCAGATGAAAAGACACCGAGATGGACATTTTACAGAGAGAGGGAGACCTTGAAACAACCCTAAAAGAGATGTCTCAATCAATTCCCTCGCCCTCAGAGTTCAGAGAAACCCTTAGCAGAGGAGGAAGAACGAGTGGAGGATAACGAGGAAAGAAATGACACCAGGAGAACAGGTTCCCCTGACACTCCTGAGCAGAGCGCACGTGACCTGATGGAGAGTGAAGCAGCAATCCCGGGGCCTCCACAGGTCTGCACGAGGTCCTTTGCATGTAGACTGTTATTTATTTATTTATTTATTTTTTGCATGTATACTATAGCATTCAGTTTAGTAGTTTTATGGGACTCCTAAATGTGTAAACAAATGGGTCTTGGATTCTTGTACTTTTCTTGAGGCTCTTTTCTTCTTCTCTTTACATGTCCTGTTCAACTTTGACATGATGGTTTTATTTTACCTTATTATATTATCTTTTGTTATGTTTGGTTGTTATCTCTTAGGAGCCTGTTCTTTTCTAAAGGGAGATGGAAAGGGAGAGGATTCAGATGACAAAGGAGGTGGGGAAGAATGGAACAATTAGAGAGAGGAGAAAATCTATTCAGATTACAGTGTATGAGAAAATAATCTATGTTTAATAAAAAGGAAAAAAAATTAAAAAATGAGAGAGAGAAGTGACTTTCTCTTGTTTTATGAAAATTCACTCTATATAGATAGAGTCAGAATTATTACTGCAAATTTGAGGCCAAGTTTCAGGATAGGCAGGGCTGCATAGCCATATGTTGTCTCGAAAAAAAAAAAGATTTGTGATATCTAAACACGTGTATTTATCTAACAAATTTAAGAATATTGAATGTACTTGACGAAATGGTGTGACCAATGAGTTGGTTATAGACAACTGTACAAAATTCTTAATAGCATTAACTAAAAACAACCAAAAATCCTGTTTCTAATGCTATAGCCATACTAAAGAGTGAAATCTCAAGTGTTAGCATAACAATACTTTTTCTACTGATCCCTGTGTTGAAAGACCATTAAAACTTTCCCAATCTATGGCTTGTTTGGATTCATTACCCACAGAATGTCGACATGAGTGTCAGTCATGGGTAGCTTCATTGTTCTGCAACATTCCAAGAATATTCAGCAAGGGAACTTCTAGTTCATTCAAATTATTAAAAGTTTAGTTCATGTTGTAGAACAGAGTGCTGGGATTCTGCTCATTAGCGTTTCTTTCTGTCTTGAACTTCTCATAGCAATGTGGCTAGTATGGATACAGGAGCATCTATAAAAAATAGAATTTGCCATTCTCTAATGCTTAGCCTCAAATTTTGAATGATATCATGCCTACCTTATGCTGTTCTCAAAAGTAATCATATCATGGATGTATTTCATTATACAAAGGATAGGAAAGTTAACTACCTAACTTCATGTGGGGAGTTAAAATGCTGCATTAAAAGTGTAATGCTGGGGCAGTAGTGGTGTATGCCTTTAATCCCAGCACTCAAGAGCCAGAGGCAGGTGGATCTCTGTGAGTTCATGATCACCCTGGTCTACAAAGCAAGTTCTAAGATAGCCACAGCTGTTATTCAGAGAAACCCTGTCTTGAAAAGACTAAAACAGCCGGGTGGTGGTGGTACACGCCTTTAATCCCAGCACCGGGGAGGCAGAGCCTGGGCTACCAAAGAGTTCTAGGAAAAGGAGCAAAGCTACACAGAGAAACCCTATCTCAAAAAACAAAACAAAAAAATTAAAAAAAAAAAACCTAAAACAATAACAGCAAAAACATGTAATACCTGTAACTCCTCAGTGCTTAGATACTTCTCTAGGTAATAGATACTGATTTAAACAAATGGTGGTAGTTTTATAAAAACTTGCAAGCATTCCTCAACTTCTTTCTGGAAACTTTTATTCTAAATTAGGGATTTATGTCTGACAAATTGAAATGTACTTTTAACAGACATTCAGTACGTGAACTGAGCATGGTTACACTATACATGCCTGTCTTCCATGCTGAGGCAAAAAGATTGCAAGTTTAAGACAAACATGGATTCCATAGTAAATTCAAATCACTCTTGACCACTCAAGAAGGTCCACATCATACAAAAGAATCACACCGACCAATTGTACGATCTTTAATCAATTACTTTTTAATATGAATCAATAAAAATTTTCACAAACTGGCACTGTAATAGTTAATGACTATTTCAGTAATGTTGAATAAGAAACGACTCTAAAACTTAACAGCATAAAACAAGCATAATTTTTTTTTCTTGCATGAGTAATTTTTTTTTCCCATTTATCAAACATGTCATGGTCTGGGTGAACAAGATTCAGCTGAGACTGGTTAAGCTTGACTGGAGCTTCAGACTACATTTATTTCTCATGGTCTCTTGCCTAGTGGGTTATCCCATATGTTTTCTCCTCAAGGTAGTATAGCTGGAGTTTTCTCCAGTCCTGCTTGGCCCACAGTCAGGACAAATCTCTCTCACCCACCAGTCCTGCAGCCGCCCAGACCCAACTGAGTAAACACACAGAGACTTATATTGCTTACAAACTGTATGGACACAGCAGGCTTCTTATTATCTAGTTCTCATATCTTAAATTAACCCATGTCTATTAGTCTATAAGTTGTCACATGGCTCATAGCTTACTGGTACCTTACATCTCGCTTGTCATGGCGGCGGCTGGCAGCATCTCTCTGACTCAACCTTCCACTTCCCAGAATTCTCCTCTCTCCTTGTCCTGTCTATACTTCCTGCCTGGCTACTGGCCAATCAGTGTTTTATTTCTTAACCAATCAGCGCAACACATTTAACATACAGAACATCCCACAGCAAGGTAGAGGTGAGATATCAAGAGGACTAATTCAATAGTACAAGGAAATTTCAAACTAGTGCTTGGCTTTGCCGTCATATAACTTTAGTAAAAATAAGTCATGTTGCTGCATCCAACATCAATTCAGGAAACAATTATATACTATGTGTAATAGAAGGAAATGAAAAAAGAGCTGGGCTCTAGTGAAAATTGTATGTTGAATTAAGACTTGGTGGTAAGTGCCTTTAACTATTAAGTCATGGCATTACTGCTCCATGTAAATTTAATCTTTATAAATATCACCCATTTATCTCCCAAAATCAATACATGGAACAAATCACTTATTTTTACAGGTCAGAAGAGAGTTTTCTCAGAGGTGTCTTTCTTTTTCTAGCTCATAGATTAGAAAGGGGTGGAAATCATTTATTTAGAATTTTCATTGTTCAAAGAATGTAAGCATTTTATAGATGTAAAAGAGGTGAGACTATACACATATAACATGATTACATTTCTGTAAGTCTACTGTGAATCAAAATATCCAAGCTTTCTTTTGCCCCCAAATAATCTTATTTCTTTCTTTTTTAAGTTTATTTATTTATTTATTTTACATCCCAAATGCAGTTTCCCCTCCATCCTTTCTACCCAGTGCCTCACCCCACTTTCCCTCCCCATCCACCCCTCAGTTTCTATTCAGAAAAGGACAGGCCTCCCATGGATGTCAACAAAAGATGGCATATCAAGTTACAGTAAAAACTAAGCACCTCCCTTTGTATTAAGGCTCAGCAAGGCAACCTAGTATGAGTAGTAGGGTCCCAAAAGCAAGTAAAAGAATCAGACATTGCTCCCAGTGTTAGGAGTCCCACTAGAAGACCAAGCTACACAACTGTCACATACATGCAGAGGGCCTAGGTCAGTCCTGTGCAGGCACCAGATTGTTGGTTCAGTCTCTGTGAGCTCTTAGGAGCCCAGGTTAGATGATTCTGTAGCTTTTCTCGTGGTGTCCTTGACTCCTCTGGTTCCTAGAATTCTTCCCCCCTCTCTTCAGCAGGATTCTCCAGACTCTGCCTAATATTTATCTGTGGGTCTCCTGACTGTTTCCATCATTTACTGGCTGAAGCCTCTCTGATGAGTATTGGGCTAGGCTGCAATCTATGAGTATAGCAGAATATTGTTAGGCATCATTACATTGACAGTTTACTCCCCTCAAGTCGTGTTTAGTTTTATGCTACGTCTCTGGGCCATCTAGCCTCTGGACACTCAAGGTAGTGTCAGAGGTGGGCTCACTCTCTTTGCATGAGTTTCAGGCTGGAACAGCCATTGGTTGGCCATTCCCACAATCTCTGCACCACTCTTATCCCAGCATATGTTATAGACAGGACAGACTCTAGACTGAAGATTATGTGGCTGGGGTGGTGTCCCAAACCCTCCACTGGAAGTCATGTCTGGTGATAGAAGGTGGACTGCTAAAAATGGGGTACAGATCTAAACAGAGAATTCTCAACAGAAGAATCTCAAAAAGCTGAGAAACACTTAAAAAAATGATCAATGTCCTTAGCCATCAGGGAAAAGCAAATCAAAATGATTCTGAGATTCTATCTTACACCTGTCAAAGTGGCTAAGATCAGAAACACAAGTGACAACTCATGCTGGAGAGGGTGTGGAGCAAAGGGAACGCTCCACCATTGGCGGTGGGAGTGACAGCCCCTTTGGAAGTCAAAATGGTGGTTTCTCAGAAAATTGGGAATCAATCTCCCACAAGACCCAGTTATACTACTTTTTGGCATATACCCAAGGAATGCTCAATCAATACAAGGACACTTGCTAAAGTATGTTCATAGTAGCTTTATTCACAATATCCAGAACCTAGAAACAACCTACATGTGACTCAACTGAAAAATAGATAAAGAAAATGTGGTACATATACAGAATGGAGTAATACTCAGCTGTTAAAAACAATAACATCATGAAATTAAAAGGCAAATAGATGGAACTAGAAAAAAAAAATCATCCTGAGGGAGGTAACCCAGACCCAGAAAGGCAAACATGGTATATACTCATTTATAAGATGATATTAGTTTTAAAGTAAAGGATAAACATGCTACAATCCACAGAACCAGAGAGGGTAGGTAGCAATGAGGGCCAAAGGGGAACATTAAGATCTCTCTGAGAAGGGGAAATAGAGGAGTTTTGTGGGTGGACTGGGAGTGGTTGGGGATGGGAACATGAGGTGGGGGTGGGGTGGCAGGAGAGTACTGAAAATGTGTAATAAACAATGGCATCATGAAATTTGTAGGTAAATGGATGGAATTAGAAAATATCATCCTGGGTGAGGCAACCCAGACTCAGAAAGACAAACATGGTATGCACTCACTCATAAGTGGATACTAGATATAAAGCAAAGGATAATCAGACTACAACTCACAGCTCCAGAGAAGCTAGCTAACAAGGAGGACCCAAAGAGAGACACATAGATTGCCCAGGGAAGGGGAAATAGATGAGATCTCCTGAGTAAACTGGGGGCAAGGATGTAGTTGGAGTTTTCTCCAGTCCTGCTCAGCCCCACAGACTCCACAAGTGCTTATAAGATAAACACTCAGAGACTTATAGTACTTATAAAGTGTATGGCTGTGGTAGGCTTCTTGCTATCTAGATCTTACACTTAAATTAACCCATTTCTATTAATCTATAAGTTGCCATGTGGCTTGTGGCTTACCATGACTTTACATCTTCTCATGGCAGTGGCTGGCAGCAGCATCTCCTGACTCAGCCTTCCTCTTCCCAGAATTCTCCTCTCTGTTTGCCCCGCCCATACTTCCTACCTGGCCACTGGCCAATCAGTGTTTTATTTATCAATCAATCATAGCAACACATTTTCACAGCATACAGAACATCCCGCAGCACAAGGAGAGGCAATAGAGGGGAGGGAATGTGGGATGAAAACATGAGGGAATGGTCGAGCTGGGTGAGGGACAAAGTGGGAGAGCAATGAAAGAGATATCTTGATAGAGGGAGACATTATGGGATTAGGGAGAAACTTAAAAACAAAAAAAGAAAGTGCCTACTGGAAAAGGAGAGTATTTCATCCTAGAAAAAGAGAGAAACCTAATGCAAGGGAAACTCCCAGAATTCTACAAGGATGACGCCAGCTAAGACTCTGCAGATATGCAGCCTGAAATGATAATCTCCTGCGACCAAGCAAGGCTTCCAGTTTATGCATATCTTTAATACTCATATTTTTCCACTTTCCAGTTTTCTCAAACATTTGATGATATTTCTATTGAGTTTATAGTATTTATAGTTATTTATATGTAAAGAAAAAATTTCCATTTATGCTATACATTTATCTTCACTAACAAAGCTTTTATTTGTGTCTTTTTTTTAAAGACATGGTCTCATAGTATTCCAGGGTGCCCTGGAATTTGTTATGTAGCTGATAATTTTGTGTTACTAAGTTACTAAATACCCTACATTTGTTCTCCCAAGAGACACCATACTCAGTTTATACAATACTAGGGATCAAACTTACAGCTTTGTGCTTGCTATACAAGGACTCAAAAAAATGATTCTTATACTCTGCTTAAATTCTCAGTAGTATGGTTCTAAATTTCATGTTTTCTTTTAGATAAAAACAGAACTCCATCTGAATTATAGGATAATTTACACATGGACACAATGAGTAACTTTCATATCACAATACAATGTTCAGGTAATTCAGAATTTAGACCCTCTAAGAGACATTATTTATTTGTTTAATACTTTTAATTTTTATTTTTAGCTAAGAGATGACTGAACATCTTATTAATAGAATATTTAAGACATTTTTGGAAAAAAATATAGATTTTTTTTAGTTTATTCAATATTCTTTTTGTTCTTCATTTGTTCTTTAGTCTTCTCTCATATAATACATCCCGACTGCAGTCTTACTTCCCTCCACTCCGCCCAGTTCCTCTGACATCTGCTCTCCTCCTGATCCATTATTTCCCTGCTTCCCTTCAGAAAAGAGCTTGCAATTTTTTAACTTATTTTTGAGTCTTATGATTTATTAGCTTTAATCATGTATATGTGGGTCTGTCTGAATATGGGTATGTCATGTGAGTTCGGGTATATTTGGAGACCAGACCCATTGAGTCTTCCTGAAGCAGAAGTTATGAGAACTTATAAGAGGCAGAATATGGGTCCTCAGAACCAAACTCAGATCCTTTAGAAGATCAATAACTAGTCACAACTGCTGAACCCTCTCTTCAGTCCTCAAATTATATATATATACTATACTTTTATGGGAAAAAGCATTTTGTATCTCAAGTATGAGCTCTTTATTTAATGGGGCACAAATGTTTGCAAACAAACTACACTTTTGATTGTATTATAGTAATACAACAGTATAATTCTTAATACTACATTACTGAAACTATATCAACATTTGAATAATACCTTGTATATTATTCACAGAATATATTTCTTTCTAGTCATTCTTATTTTATGCATTCTGAATAATAAATTAAATTGTAGTTATGTATTCATGGGCTATATCATATAACACCAATCCATGTCAGAGTGGGAACTCAAAAATGTCAAAGGCAAATGGACCATTTATTTCTTTTCATTGTAATGCTAAATATTGATGTCAGCCCCATAGGACCCAGAACTGTCAAAAAGACAATGGCTCTGGGCAGGTATGTGAGGGATAATTTTCGGTTATATAATTTGAATGGGAAGAATCACTCTAAACGTTGGTGGCATCATTCCATGTGTTGGACTCTTGGACTAAATAAAAAGACAAAAATGAGGCTAAGCATTAGAATTTATATCTCTCTGCTTCCTGACTATGAAAGTAATACAGCCAGCTGCCTCAAGCTCCTGCAATGATGGCTTCTCCTTACTGCACTGTACTGTCAAACCACGAGGCATAATGAATGCTCCTCCCTTAATTAGATTTGTCAACTATTTTGCTTCAGCAGCTACACTAGCAAGTGCAGCTAGACTGAAATTAGGAAAAAAGTGCTAGATAAACTCACCAACATTAACTCATTAGAAGATATCTTTATTATAACACCGATGGTTACTTAACAGGTACTACAATGTTGTTTTAAGCATAATTAAAAGAAAAATCAAGAAAATCCATTTAATAGTATAATAAAAATATTCTACCTAGTGTTGCTTTTCTTCAATGAGTTATGGATATGATAAATGTTTCAGTTCATCGTCTAGATCTCACCACACATAATATGTAAGTAACATGACTATTATATCTGGATGTAAGATTACACAAGGTAACTATACTTGAGAACCTACTGGGATTTTTTTTATCTCTTTCTGATTTCTATTCCTGATGCTGTCTTATACAAATTTGGAAAATTTAGGCACAAGAGCCTTTACATAAATGCAAAAAATTAAAGTAATTGATCTATTACACTCTTTATTTGCAAATATTATTATCTTATTCTGTCTTAAATATTCCTGTGGAAACAGTAATACTGGATAATCTAGCTCAAGCTATATAGAGTTTGACCTCCAGATAAAACTGTTCTAAATGCTTGTTTCCTCAAATACTTCATGAAGCTGCAATTTCTTCTTCATTAAAAAAAAATAAGACAGTCATTTTGATATTCCATATTGTAAAATGGAACAAAATTATTTTTCTACCTAAAGCAGCAAATGATGAAAGGCCTTGTTTAATTATCAATAAAGAACTACTATATTTAAATGTAATTGAATAATTTCATCTCCACAAATACTGATGAGCAAATATCAGCTCACAAAATCTTCTTTCTCATTTGTAATTCATTCATAAGATTCAAGCTACCTTATTCCACCATGTCAATTTACTGTTTGTAGGAGAGTAACCTAGTGAACTTTGACCAATCTATAGTTCTAAACCATCTTCTTTCAAAGGAAAATGATGCTTTCTTCAATGAAACACATAAAAACACCAAGTATATGCCTAATTGCCCAGCTGGCTGTGTTTAGAATAAAACACTGCAAAGCTGATTGGTGAATTGATTTTGCCATTTGCTGTGGTTTTCTGCAAGCATCTAATCAATTGGATAGTTTGTGCTGACCCATTTTTGGGTTATTGTGTTCTCGGTAATATTTCTCTTCAAGACCATTTTAGTCTTACATATTTTTATACATTTGTAAAATGAAACACACTTTATTTATGCTGATTCTACGGCTTCTGTATGCCAGAGACCTGTAAAGTACAGATGCATATAATTTTAAAAATTAAACCACTGTTCGGCATGAAAAATTTCCACCTCAAATATATTCAGGACAGAAAAAAATAATTTAATTAAGTTAAGGGTCTAAATTCTGAGATACAGGAATTTGATCAGTACATCAATAACACATTTGGTATACACCCTAACCTGAACATTCCTCCCATAAATACAAAGGTTATAGAATTTGGAAGTAACCTTATATGTCCTCTATTGAAACAAGCCATCTAACAGCTGAATTCCCTCTACAACATCTCCACCATGTGGTTATTTGGCCAAGTCACTACTAGTGAATTGAAGTACAGTTAGAGGAAGTTTTTTGTTGTTTCAGTCTTTACTTCCATGAAGTCTTTCTTTACACTAAACTCAAACTGATAGACCCAACATTTGTAACAATTAGACTTAATTCTATGTTTTAGTCACAGAGACCATAAATTCAAATCACTTATTAATATTTTGTTCATACTGAAGATCTTAGGAGAGATAGAGGTACCAACAAGGCTCTGTACATTCAGACTGATGTCTGTTAGAATTCTATAATATGTTTATATTCCTATTGACACACAGAACTTCAAATTGTACATTGTGGACTATGTGGTTGCTGGTTAGCAGAGGACCAGTTCATTATGAAATCATCAACTAATATTCTTGAGTTGACACTTCATTTCATGCCATGAATTTGGTAGAAATGGTAGTATGCTACTAAAATATTGTCCACAATTCTTAGTTGTTAAAAGATTTAAAAATAATCACTCTGGTGATTATTGTGGAATTTTTCTCTTTTAAAACTATTGCAATACATGTAATATGATCATAGTACTAGGTTCTTTTGATATTCAGCATGCCACACAAATAAAAGGCTAAAATAGAATTAAATTCATAAATATAATATTTAATAACAATTGTGTCTTATACAACGTGCAAGCTCTTTCATCTCTCCAGTGGAAATCATAAAGAAGGGTGTAGTCCAAAGAGACATATGATACTGCCACCTTCATTTGTATGCTTAAATTTTATGTTTTTATTCATGTATAAAACTTTAAGTCTACATTCCTATGAGTATAAGGAGTAAAAGAAAATGTATGTTTTATTCTAGCAATAGTTTCAGTTTTAAAAGTCATATTCCTACTAAGTAGAAAAGCACACTAAAGGAAGAACCACACATTTCAAGTACAGATGACATTTTCATATATAAGTCACAAGAATTAAGATTTGTCCTATGTAAGTCACACAAAAAGACAAACTCTGAAAGACTAAGGAACACAGGAAACTGGATTCCGTACTCACAAAAGTTAATGCTTACTTAACCTGTCATAAAAATTTTACAGTTCTTAAAGATTTCTAAAATTAGCAATTTTGAAGTCAAATGTTGTTATTATGAAATAACACTGTTTTGTTTTGTTTTTAAACCTAACACAATCTTGGTAGCATCCATTGACTATCTATGAGTATTGCTTTAATATTTTAATAGCACAGCACTGGATTAAAAGTCTTAACAATAGTTCAAAATATATTTTACATAGCTGTCCCATTCATAGGAATAAACTTTAGGGTCCTCAGTTGCCTTACTCAGAATAATTATTTCCAGATCTATCCACTTACCTGTGAACTTCATAATTACATTTTTCTTTATAGCTGAATAGTATTCTTTTTGAATATATACTATATTTTCATTACCTATCATCAGTTTATGGACATCTAAGCAGTTTCTATTTCTTTGCTAATGTGAATAAAATTATAGTGAACATAGATGGTTAGTATCCCTATAACAGGACATAGAGTCTTTGGAGATATTAACCCAAGAATGATATGGCTGGAAGATAGTTCAGATCTATTTCTATACTTTTGATGATACCCCACACTGAATTCCATAGTGGCTGTCACAGTTTACCCTCCCATCAACAGTGAATAATCCTTCTCCTTTCCTTACATCCACTCCAGAGTTCTAATTTTTTTTTTAATATTAGCCATTCTTTCTAGGGTGAGATGAAATCTCACAATAGTTTTAATTTGATTTCCTTGAGGGTTAAGAATATTTATTATCTTTTCTTTTTTACTATTTTAGAGGTTTTTTAATTTTTTTTGATAATTCATTGTTAAGTTCCATGACTCAATTTTAATTAGGATGTTTACTTAGTGTTTTTTAATTCAGGTTATTTGCATATTCTAGAAACTATCACTCTGTCAGATATATGAAGATCACTTTCACATTCTGTAGCTCCCTTGTCACTAGAATAATAGTGTCTTTAGGTTTATATATTTTGATTTTCATGTTTCTACATGTCAGTTTTGGTTATTAATGCCTCAAGATAAGTTTGTATTAAAATACATAAAGTAAGTCTGTTACTTGGTATGCTAACAAAAAATCAGGAGTTTTTTCAATGGTTCAGTTGGTAGAGATCTTCTGTGAATACAATGATGAGTTTAGATCCTCACAACCTTATAAAAAGTTTTGGGCAGTGCTAAGCACCTGAAATCCCAGCATGAGGTGGAGGTAGGAGCTCTGAGGAACTTTTCCCTACTTACTCTATCTGAACCCACCAGCTAGAGGTTCATTAGGAAATTCAGTCTGAAACACAATGTGGCAAGAAGCAACCTGATTAAGGAAGACATCCAACTCCTACGTCTGGACTCCATAAGCATGTACATACATATGCACCCCTCCACAAACTGACACATATACACAAATTAATACACACACACACACACACACAAACACAAACACACACACACACACCTGTAACATAACACAAATATTTAAATTAAAAAATAAATAAATAAGAGCTGTGAAGATAGCTCAGTGGATAAAGGTGTTCACTATGCAAGCCTACTGACTTTGAATCCCCAGAGCCTGTGCAAAAAGTCAAACGCAGTAGCACACATTTGAATTCCAGCACTCCTGCTGTAAAAATGAGAGCAAGAATATGTTGCCCTGCAGCAGAAACTAGGTAGACCCTGCCTCAAACAAATTGGAGGGCAGGAAGGAGTTCCTAACAGCTGCCTTCAGACCTTCACACTTGCTGGGGAACATATGCCTTCACATTCAAAAAACAAACCTGTGTAAAAACATATTTCCTCACAGTAAGGTTGCATAAACTCTTAAAGTAATTCTTTAACTTTGGTGACAGATTTTAAAAATAATTTTAAAACCTTTAGCCTCAAATGCATGAATACAGAAAACTATTTCACCAATTGACACTAAGGAATATATATTCAACAAATCATAATACTCATGAGCTAAAAAATAATGAATTGAAAAAAAGAACATGAGAGAAAACAGTTGATAATCTGAAATTATGGTGAATATAGTATTTTACATGTGAGGTTCAAAACATAAGTTTGCAAATATATATTAGCACAACAGAGGACAAAGTAAAGAGAAATAATGATTATTGGTGATGAGACTTGTTGGCTCTACCCCGAACAATATGTACTATAAATAGTAGCTAATTTTTCAAAACTGTATTTCAGTTAGCAGTTTCTGGAACTAGCCCGTGAGAAGTAGTGGGGTATGTCTCATATTTAAATGATACTAGAGGAAATACACGTAATATAATTTGAAACTGTGTGTTTCCTGTGAAGTCAGTTCATAACATGGCACCTTCTCTTGTTCATTTCCTTGCGCTTTTTCCAATATATATATATATTTTTTAGAATGATTGCCCGTGTCTGAGCTTTATCGGTTAGGGCGAATCTTCATCAGCAGCTAATGTGGAACTAGCTCTCTGAAGGCAATAGCAGCAGCGATGAAGGGCGCCCACATCTGCCTCCTCCAGGTGGCTCTGGAGCTCCCTTCCCCACTGTTCTCTTCATTAACACTAATCTACTCTTTTAAGAGTTGGCAACTGTTTTGCAAATTTTGAGTACTTTTTCCCTCAGAGGAATAAATCAAGAATTTTCAAGACTGATTAAATTAAAAAATAAATGGCTATAGAATCTGCCACATGCCCTCCAACATATTGCTCTCTGTTGCTCAACCTGAGAGTACAGTGTGTTGGCAGGATCCTCCGCATGGTAAACAAACCTCCATTCCAAGAAATTGCATTCCAGGAGGAACCTGGATAACTATATTGAAAAATAAGATGTGTGTTTTTATTTTGTTATGTTTTATAACAACAAGGGAATCCACGACTTTGAATGTGGATGAACGACAACATTCACACAAAGAACACCTGCAGAAGAGAAGATACAAGAGACCAGGATGACATAAACATATTTCTCATTGAAGGAAAGGATTGCAAGTTGATTTTCTACAGCTTTTCATACATGTATGCAACAACGATTGTTGAGTTCCTCCTGTGTTCAAGGGAGTCTGTTAATTGTTGTGAAAGAATGATTAGGTCAGGTGGTTTCAAAATGGTATCATTTCAAAATTCATCATGGGGAATTTTCTCTGCTTTAGTGGGATCAGCTTAGGGACTTGCTCCTACTCTAAAGAATGGAGTGGAAGTGATAGGTTTCATATGTAAGATGAGGTTGTCCAGCACTGGCTTCTGTATTGTTCTACTGATCTCAGGCACTTTCCCTATGCTCACATTGAAAAACTAAAGGTGTTGTCATGAGGTATGTGACAGTGATATGTCATTTCAGCTTTTGGCCAACAACCACAAGGGACTGAGGAATTCAGCCCCTAAGAAACTGGATTCTAACAACCATGTGAATAAATTAGTCCATTCACAGCTAAGACTTGAACTGATTGCAGTCTTTGTGTGCATCCTGAATGTAGCCTCCTGAGGGATGCTGAACAAGCAGTCAGTGTTGTCCCTGGATTCCTATACATAGAATAAGGACTTAAGAAAATAATTTCTTTTTTTATTTTTTTCATTTATGAGATTATAATGTAATTGCACCATTTCCTCCTTCCCTATTCTCCCTCTCTGAAAACTCTCTCATATAGCCCTCCTTATTCTCTTGCAAAATAATGGCTTTAAAAAATATCATTGTTGAGGTTTTGTCACCTAAGAGTAAACTACATTTTGAGAAGTCTAAGCAAGAACATTACATAACCATGTTTGGCTCTTTGGAGGACAAGTATTCAGATGTATTATCGTGAGAAGAAGCATAGGCCCTAGGACACAATTTCGGAAATTATTATGAGATGGTTGTTTTTATCTCAGATGACAGTATAGTGTGACAGGAAGTGAAGAAATAACAGTATTTTCTAGGGGATGTTATCAGTTATCCCACAGCATCAAAAAAGTCAAACAGGGTTATACAATAACAAAATACTAAAGTAATATATTTTATTTAATGATAAGTACTTGATGACTATCCACATGCACAATCACACTTGTATACTTATTAATGAGAACTAATGTATTGAGAACAAAGTTAAAACGTAAGTTAATTCTATTTTGCAATACATTTCATCAATAAATTCTTCTTACCCTTCTATAAAAAGTGCTATTATCTCCTTTTGAAGATCTCAGTTTCTGCCTATTAATACTTGTGTATCCATCCATTTGCATCATTTTAGTTTCTAGCATGAATGCAAAGACACAGATAAATTGAATTTTTTTTCATCCATGTGAGGAAAAGGAGAGTCCTTTTTCTTTGCTTTTGAACGTTTTCTCTCAGAAAGATCAAAGTTCAGCTTGTCAGTGATATAAATGATACAGTGTCAGTAAGACAAATTAAAAATTGAAATCCATCAATGGAATATTGAAAGAAAATGGGTTTTAACTCCAGAGGCACTAAGAGACAAGGAGACAGCCTAGCTGTCATTTATAGAGGAAGGGTCTTTCTAACCTGACTTTGCACACAGAGGAATATTTATACCACAGAACATTCTAAACGACTCTGCTCTACATACAGAACAGATGCACATGATACAAGTTCCAAATTGTGACTTTGATTATGAAGCTATTTAGCAGAATTTGCTAAATCCTATTAGATAACTGTAGAAGTCATTTAGAGAGAAATTTAAAAAAAAATCCACTCTTCCATGACAGAATGCTATGCTTTCATAGTCTACTGTAACTCAGTATACAATAACATGATGTTTCCCCTGTCCAATGGTATTTGAAAAATACGAAAAAACATAAAACTCAGTTAATATTGGGCTTTTCTTTTAGGGATTTGAAAAACTAAGGAGACCTCATTCTTCTCCAGCGGCATATGAAGTTAACTTTCTCAAGGACTTACTGTTTATTGCAGCAAGTTTTGTGGAAGTATCATAGTCACTTATGCCCTCTTATTACTCTAAATGTGGAAACTCACAAAAATGGGCATTATTTTGAGTTTGATTCCACCCTCAACTTCAAAGTCTGTGCCTCTGAGTGAAAGCACATTGTGTGTTGCCAAATGCTGGTTCTCTCCCCTGAGTCGAGCTCCCTGCCTCCACTTAATGATTATTGGGCATAATTACTCAGGTTGCACTGATCAGCATGTCACCTTGACAGCTGTTTTAACCTTCCTCTGATAAAGGGCAAATATCATCTCATCATCTTTGGGTTATTACACTTGCTTCATACTCAGTGATTATTGACTCTGTACCACCAACTCGAATTTAAATAAAAGGCCACTTATATCATATTAAACAACTCGTGCTTTCATTTTATGAAGGTCATGCTTATGTCAGAAGCTGTTAAGCCATCAACCTGCACTCCAAACATCTGCTCAGGATTAGCATGCAACAGGCCCAAAGAAATCCACAATAGAAATACAAAGAAGGCAAGCATGGAAAACAAAATCTCCAATGTGCTTATTATTATGAATCCATATTGAGGAAAAGGCTGCCGCAATATTTACACTTGAAAAATTATTCTTATCAATGTAACCCTTGACACTGAGTATTTAGGTAATAAATATTTATTGACAATTTATAGGGCAACAAAAGTGTATCATTTTTTCTCCAAAACGTAATAAAATTCCTTAAATACAAACAAAAACAGTGTTACTTTTTCATGAGGTAGTATCAGTAAATGAATTATTATCCATTTGTAATGTTGATACTAGGTTGTACCTAGCAGTACCATAGAAAAAAGTGTGGGTATAAGGCTTTCCTAAATGGAACTACAGTTCTGTAGTTCTGAGAAGAATCAGTTAAATAATGTTTTGTGCATGAAGTTTAGAGAACTGTATCCTGCTCTTCAAGAGAAGCATTTGTGGAAACACCTGCATTTATCATGTATTGACTGGTTCCATTCTGGAAATCAGTGCAGAGTGGAATTTGAAAAAGAAAGCTACCACTTATTTCTAAGGTGGAATTATTGCTGAATCAATCATCCCATTCTTTCCTTTTTGATATAAGTGCAGTTCCCAACAATTACTATATTAGTATTAAGCACTATATGTATTTTAAATGTTGTAGTTTTTAGACTTTTATTTAGTCTTCCTCAACTCTTTCCATATCCTTCCCACTTCCCCTACACAAAAACTTCATGTTCTCTCTCTCTCTCTCTCTCTCTCTCTCTCTCTCTCTCTCTCTCTCTCTCTCTCTCTCTCTCACACACACACACACACACACACACACACACACACACACACATACACAATGAAAATTAAAAAAAAACTTTTTGAGAAAAAATAATGGTGCCTTCTTGTATTCTTCAATTATAGGCACATATATATGTATTTATATAGAGAGAGACATGATATATAGGTAGATACATAGATGATAGATAGATAGATAGAAAGACAGATAGATGATAGATAGACAGACAGATAGATGTTAAATATCTATATATACAATATGTGGAGATAATTTAGTGTTGCTAGTACATGTTGAGGACTGATCTCTTGGGATAAGCTAAACTATCAGAGGTCTCTTCCATGGAAAAGATTGATCCTCCTTCTCCCAGCACGTATCAGAGGCTTGTAGCTCTTCTAGGGGTGAAAACCTATGAGAGTTTCCCCATTCATGTTGCTGTGTCTATTGATGTTGTTATTTTCTAGATCTTTCTTAGACAACTAGAGTTGAAATATGTTGCATGCAGCTTCTCTATCATGTACAGAGAAATTATATCTCATCACTCTTCCTATCCTGCACCCTCTTCTCTGACCATATTCTCTTAAGTCTTGGGTGTAGGATTATGTTATAGATATGCCAGTTACAACTGGATACTCCAAAGCGAGTTGTTCTCTTCATTTGGACCATTTGTGGTTTTCTGTAATAGTCTCCACATATTATAAAAAGTAACTCCTTTGATGGATGAGAGTTGCACTTAACTGTAGATAGAAGGATAAGTATTTGGAATGTAGGTAGAAATTATATAGGTTTATTGAAATGACAGTAGTATGTTCTTTTCTAGGGTCCATGGATGCATGCAACTAAGGTTGTAATACTTCTGATTACCAAAATAGTGAGAATTGACATCAGAATTAAACGCATACTTCTTTGGTAACTAAATAATGGGAAGTATATATATATATATATATATATATATATATATATATATATATAAATAAATTTTTGGTTTTTATTATGATGTCTATAGTATTTTTTTAGAAAAAAAAACATAGCAGCCCAGCCAACTAATAAATAATTTCATCCAAGTGTTCTACAGTATAGTCTATTTGACTCAGTTTATTTATCATAACACTTAAATGACAAAGGATAATGCAATCATTTGAACTCTGTTAGTTAAAAAAAATACTATGTTTCTTTGATCCAGTTTAAGTCAAAATTTAAATAAATTATACTGCCTTTATACTTCTTTGAGTGCAATGGATGTGAATTTGTAGTTATATAATGGATTGCAATTTGATAAGATATTGGATGAGTCACAGCTTACTAAGAGTCACATGCTTATGAGAATATGACATAGCATGTAACAGATACCACAAATCAATGAAGATAAGGGATTACTTTGCAGAGCTTTTTGATTTATCATCTGGATGACACAAAAGAAGCCATAGATTTTTATTTCATGTTTTCTTAATAAAATGATTTATAAGATGAAAATATAAATTTCCAAGACATTAAGCTAGTAAAAGAAGTATAATAGATCAGTGAGAGAAGGAACTCCTTCATTTTGACCTGCAAAAGCTCTAATGTGAAAATTAGGTAAGGTTTCATACACAGAGATAAAATAGTTCTATTGAAACCCAGGAACTCTGAATGTGTACTGGCAAATAATAGACAGATATGTTCTCTGGGCAGCATTGGAAACCCACTAATCATTCTCCTTCCTTTGTTTATCTCCAAAAGATGCCAAGCCTCCTACTGCTTTTCATAATATCTACTGTAGCGCCTAAGTACAAGACATGACCACCTCTAAGCTCAATGGACATCCACTAGACAATTATTCTGCTGCTTCCTTGCTTACCCATTCCATATATTTTTTTTTCAGCATGGCAACCAGAATTCCTCATTTTTGAAATTGTGAATCGGCTTTGTGGCAAGCCTCTCATTTTCAGAGACCATTTTGATTATGGTCACAGTTAGTAAAAGCTACTATTTCTTTATCCTTCTTGTTTTTCAAACACTGTCTTTACTCACATCTTATATCTTTGGTTGGCTTTGTCATAGGATTTTTCCAGTAGATGTCTTCATGGGTAAGATACTTGAATTCATCTAATCTCGATTCAAATATTCTTTTTCTTTTTTGTCTTGTCCTAAGCATTTGTTTGTATGGCACATCTGCTTCCACTGTTCTATTTGTCTTTTGTCCTTTTACCTAACCCCTGGCTTCCTTCTTTAGTAGCATATTTCTTAATTATTTCACTTCTCATTCACCATGTTTATCGTTTTCTGAAGATGACAATGTATCATCACCTCATGTGTTGCTAACAAAAGTGTAAACTTCAGATTAAGATCAGTTTGCTCAATTAATGAAAATTGAGGCCATGAATTTGAAATAGAGCAACTGGATGGAAGATAATATGGGAGTCTTTGAAGCGAGAGAAGGGAAGAGGGAATGATGCAATTATCTTATAATCTTAAAAATAAAATAACTAAAATAAAGATCATTTTTAGCTCTCTGTTATATTCTACATACTTAAAATAAAGCCTTTGGTATAGTGGGTTTAATGTAATTTTTATTAGGGAGTGATTGCATATATAAATTAAAAACAAAGTAAGAAAATAGCTCTAGAAATCAATGATATCAGCAAAAAATATTGGGACTCCAGTAGAAAAAAATGAGATGAATATTAACCATATAAAAAACAGTTTAAAAAACTGATACATTTAGATTCACTAAAACAATAAGAGGCAAAACACCCTATGAATGCTAAGAATGTTAGACACTTCCATAGTTTTGCAATATATAGACCGACTACTCATTCTTCACTGTTGAGAATTATGAAATAGTCTCTCCACATCCTCGTGCATTCAGGACAGCCATTCCCTATAAAGTCCAATATGACTCATTTGATACTTTCATTTCTGATGTTCACTCCCAAGCACGAACATGCCAATGCATTTACAACTGTATTTTAAAATATATTTTGCTAGTTCTTTGAGAATTTAGTGCAATGTATATTGATCATATTAACCCTCTTCCACCTTTTTTCAGATCCAACTTGTTTTTCCTTCCCACCCACTTTTTTTTCTTTTCCCCTACTAAGGCCAGTTTGTATTGACCAAATATTCTTTGCTATGTGGTCATCCTAGAAATCGGTCAACTTAAATGTGTTATGCTTTTACAGAAAGCTGACATTGCCTTTTCCCTCAGTTAAGAATTACCAATAATTCTTTGGTTAGATGTCCTAGCATTTCTGTTACTGTGATGAATGTGAGGAGGGAAAGGTTTATAGTCTATCATCTGGGTAAGTCAAGCAGTAACCAAGAGTCAGGAACTGATGCAGACCCATAGAGAAGACATATTCTGCTAATTGGCTTGCTCTCTCATGGCTTATACTATTCCAGACAATCTACCCCGGTATAGAAGTGACCACTATGGGATAGGTACACTCACATCAATCACTAATGAAGAAAACACACCCCAGTCTTGACACATGGACTGATATGGTAGAGGAATTTTCAAATTGAGGTTCCCTTTTCCCAGATGTTTCTAGCTTGTGTCAAGTTGGCATAAAACTAGACACCACATTGACAGTACAGCTTCATTTCCAACTCCCCTCTCTGTGGATGCCAGGACTTGGTCTGACTTAGGCTTGTACAGGTCTTACACATGCTGTCTCAACCATGGTGGGATCCTTTGTGCAGTTGTCCTGCTGTTGTACAGAAGACGGTCACCTTACAGTCATTCACTGACTGTATATTAGTGTGAAACCCACTTTTAAGTGATGAAAGAGGGGGGGAAGTAAAATATATTATTTCAAGCATTCAATCCCATATGAAAAGTAACGAATGAGCTATACATTAGGCAAATATGATGATAATATGAGTGGAGAAAATGGAAGTGAGAATGTAACTGAAATCCAGTTTTAATTCCTGAATGAGCAATATAACACTTCCTATTTTCTGGGGACATGTGTGTATTCAAGAACATAGATCATCTACATTGCTGAGGACATTGTAGGGAGAGAAGGGTGGGAAGAATCATCACAATACACTGCAATGCATTTGCTGTAAAACAAGCAAAGCAGTCAGCACTGTAGCTTCCCTCCACTGTTCTTAGCCGCTCGGGTCTTTCTGCTAGTCCCCATCTTCTGTAAGCTTTCAGAGCTCTCAAACACACTTAGAAATAAACATTCCTATAACATGAATATCTAATAATATTTCCTCTTCCTACCGATGTAGTAACTGGTGTAATATCTCACTAAAAACTATAGTTAATCCTTTTCTCTAAATCTCACAGAAAAGAAAAAGAGACATGCAAGCCTCATTCACAAATTGCTTTAAAAATCTTTAAATACTCCAAGATAGAATATATTTGAATGTCTTTTCATATGATGATTGTTTATACCTATATATCACTATATATATATCAATACATATATCAATATATATATCAATATATATCAATATATACCAGACCATTGAAAGAATCATGAAATACTTCATCAGCAATGGAAAAGAGAAAGTTACTGCTCTGATTGGGCTATACTTTGAGTAAAGCATTTCCTTTGCTTGATAGAATCTCCTGGGAAGTGGTCAACTGTCAGGTTTTAGCAGTCAATGCACAGCTGAGGAGTGAGCACCTAAGCTCTTGAAGGGGGTGTCAAGAAGCAGGACACAGTGGCAACTAATGTGGAACACTTCCGTCTCACTCTGGCATTCTCTTCTGTACCCTTTATTATCATGTGTATCAGTGAGCAAAATGGGTCTACATGGAGTAAAAAACAAGACAATGTGGCTTTTCTTCCTCCCTCCCTCCCTCTTTCCCCCCCCCCCCGAAAAGAATTAAGTTTACAATTGTGTTTCTCCATTTGGCTACATCTAAGTGAACATCTTGATAGCAAGGTAAAGTAATGACACATAATTATAGGCTAATGACAGAATTATAAGAACTGCCAAGAAGAAATAAAACATTGGGTACAAAGTCTCCAAGACGTTTTTCTCCGCACTCGTCTCTCTAGTCAGCAACAGGAGCAAGCCATCTTTCAGAAAGCAATTTGTCAGCTGAGGAGCCAAAACATTTCTGTTTTTTCCCCCCGTAAACATGAATGATGTTATTATACAGTAGGATTCTTTAGCTCATTACAAAAGTAAACCTGTCCTCCTAGCAAATTGCAAAATGAGCATTCAAAGTTCAATTTCACTGACAATGACAGACACCTCCTTTTATCACAGTACTTGGAAGGTGTATTGGTGTCTTTTGACTTCCTGGGGATTTTTTGAATGTATGTAAGACAAATGAAGAATTAAGACAGAAAGACGTCAGTTCTTCCATTCTATCTCGGTAACATTGAGTAAACAATCTGACCACATCATTTCTTCATTGTTTCTGTTTAAAATGGAGGAAAGGCATCACTGGGCAGCAGCATTCTCAACAGGGGTTAGAAGAAATAGAGTCACAGATTTGTTTGCTGTAGTCTTAAGAGATTTAATTTAAATATCAATGGTCTGGAGCATAGGAAGCCCTGAGCGCAACTTTGCTGTTGACTTCAACATGGACTGGTGAGGAACCCTAGCCCCAGATTCAGAGGGAATAATAAAACCCTTTCTATATTTAAGGGGGGCAGGGCAGCGGTCCTTGTGTTCACAGATAAGTGCTAGGGAAACCAAGAATGGTAAACATGTGAGGCTATCTCTTCAGCAAAAGGAATGTATATTTGCTTCTGCCTGGCAAGGTAGGGAAAGGGTGTAGTTACAGCTTTGTGGTCGGTGCTCTCTATAGGGCCAGACCACACCCAAATTTGTCAGTTATTATGTTATCCAAAAATCCTTCTCAGTAGATATTTATCCTGAGTATTGTTTCTCAGTCAATATAACTCATTTTTTGTAGAAGAGGTCACACAAACTTTGCAAAAGTTTCCCATGTAGTCACATCTCAAGTTTTATTGTGTTAATTGTCACCAGAAACATTTTTTCCAAAGTTTCAATAAGGCAGCATGGAGAGGTGAGTCCTTGTCATCTAGAAGCTCTGATGATTCAAGTTCTCTAATGCTTTCTTAGAAGAGCAACGAGCAAATGCTGATCCCATGAACTTTTATATATATTTTTTCTTGAACACATATGCCTACTTTTGAGGATCAAAAACAGTTCTAATCTTTCAAGAAAATGTTTATAAGCATATATGTAGATGTGCCCAGTACTGGAAATTCTCCCAGAAATTGGTGTATTGCTTCAGGTTTGTTGGAAATAGAAAGCTAGTATAAGAACCTTTGAAAAAGTTTGGATTTTTCTAGACCAACAGCTTTCAACCTTCCAAATGCTGCAACACTTTAATACAGTTCCTCAGGTTGTGGTGACTCCCAGCTATAAAATTATTTTGTTGCTACTTCATAACTGCAATTTTGCTATTGTTATGAATCATAATATAAATATCTAATATGCAGGATATTTAATATCAGATATGTGACCCCTGTGGGACTTACCACACACAGTCAAGAATTGCTGGTCTGGACCAAACTTGCAATTAAGTAAACCCACAGCTCTTCATCAAGTATATCAGTGTCTCGATTAGTAGCTAGTTTAGTTATGTATAACATAAATCAGACATCAGTGACTGGTTTGCAATGAAATTATTTCCCTCTTCTTCTAAACCCTTCCTTCCCTTTCTTGTCTTTCCTTCTATTTCTTCCTCTCTCCATCCTTTTCTGTATTCTTTCTTTCACTCATTTCTTTCTTCTTCACTCCCTACCTTCTTAATTCTGTCCATTTTCCTCTTTTCCTGCCTTTCTGCATGATTGCCTTGTTTTTCATTCATTGATAATAATAACATATCAAATAGAAGCAATGCAAGTAATATGTTTCTTCACTATTGCTACGTAAATAAAATTTTAAAAAGTGTATTTACAGTTATGGAAAACACCACATCAGTTAGGTTAACAAATGATTGTATAGAGTTCAGCATCATCACAGTACATGGATTCAAAATTTTTCAAATTCTCTATTATTGCATGATGCATTCACATATTTAAATTATGAAGGCATCTTCCGTTTCATTTCTCCAAGTCTATTATTTCCAGAAATTTATTTAATGCTGTTATCCTCTTATGTTACACTTTAAACACTACACGCAGTTCGTACAAAAAAATAACCTATTATAATAAAATATACTAAAACTGTAGTTTATAATTCAAATTATTCCTGACTGTGTGGGAAGAATAGGGACTGAGTAGAGGAAAAAATCAAGTGAAAATCTTCTTTCTGAGTGGTCAGGAAGACTATCAGAGCTCCCATACCCAGCACTGGCACATTTACTCTTCAGGAGGCTCCTTTGAACTTAATATTAACTTCATCAAGTTAAAGTCTTGGTCATAAGCACAACAATAGCCTTTAGAGACAAATAATAATCTCAAATAGACTCCTGGAATAAAAAAAAATCAGTGGAACCTGAACTGGTATTTCAATTAATAAGTAGAATGAAATGTTTCAAAAATAGAAATGAAACAATAATGGTAGCAAAAAAAAGCATAATCAAATTTGTAGCACAAAGATTGTGAATGTATTTCTTAATATTTCTGTCATATCTTAGAGTTCCTTAATTAAATTTCCAGGATTGACATTAGTCATGGATTAGCTGTTACAGAACTTTTGTGTCAGTTCTTGGGAGGGCAAGGATGAGAGCTGGGAAGATAAAATGAATTCCAAGCATCTCCAGTGATGGACTCAACCAGGGTCACTAGGAGCTGATCTTTTCTCAGATTTACTGAATTTTAGAGGACAGTACAAGACTTTAAACACCAGTTATGGCCAATCACCATGTGCCACTGACCTATGATGGAGTTGTAAATTTAAACAAAAAAAAATTTCAGTTGAGGCAGTATCTAATGCAGGAGGATCCCTAAGAGATAACTTTCTTCACATTAAAAATTGGACAGACACTATTGCCTTTATTTCTGCTATTACATTTGGAGAGTATATCAATATCTCATCTTCTTTAAGATAGTTTTTATTATTGGAAGTTTTTGCTCTTTTCTCGGGGGCCCACCACCCCGCTTCTAAATAAATCACACACAGAGGCTTATCATGACTTATGAATGTTCAGCCTTAGCTCAGCTTAGTTTCTAGCCATCTTTCTTTCCTTATCTTAAATTATCCCATCTACCTCTTGCCTCTGGGCTTCTCCCATTCTCTCACTTCTGCAAATCTTACTCTGTGGCTTGCTGTGTAGCTGGATGGCTGGCCCCTGGAGTCCTCCTCCTTCTCTGGCTCCTAGATCTTAGATCCCTCCTCCCAGTTTTCTCCTCCTAATATACTCTCTGCCTGCCAGCCCCACCTACCTTTCTCCTGCCTCGCTATTGGCCAGTTCTTTATTAAGCCATCAGGTATTTTACACAGGCATAGTAACACAGCTTCACAGAGTTAAACAAATGCAATATAAACAAAAATAACACACCTTAAAATATTCTACTACAGGGCCGGGCGGTGGTGGCGCATGCCTTTAATCCCAGTACTCGGGAGGCAGAGGCTGGCGGATCTTTGTGAGTTCGAGGCCAGCCTGGTCTCCAAAGTGAGTTCCAGGAAAGGCACAAAGCTACACAGAGAAACCCTGTCTCGAAAAACCAAAAAAAAAAAAAAATCTACTACAAATTTTATTGATGATAATTTCAGTGTGTCAACAATATTTCATACTTACAAATGAAGGAACATGGGTAAACTAAAGAATCTTCTTTATGCTGTGGCACAAGGGGAGAAATACCATTTAGCATTTAGAATTATGCGTGTATCACCAAGTATCGGGGTGATAGGATCCAGAACACAAGTTGAACTTGAAGTATGTAGGCAGTAGTGCTCCTGTTTTCCTAAATGAATTACTAAAACAGTAGAATGTCATATTATAGAGTAACAAAAACTAGGAGTGCAATCATCACTTCAGATGAGGATTAGGCATTTTTTTGTACAGCTCTACAATTGTTGATATAAGTATAGAAATAGAAAAATAAATATAATGGAAATTCTTAATGAATAAAGCTTAAGGAAAATCTCCCAAAATAAAGGGAAACTGCATTGTGTTAACACATTAATAATAACTAAAAATATTGATAACACTGACAGATATTTACATTCAATAGGTTTTGGATTAGAAAGATAAATTCTAATATTGGCATTTGCATGCTTAGAAGTATGTGACAAATGTGAATATTTTTGACAACAACATAATTTTAAAATGGCATAATGTATGTAGAGTTCTATGATAAGTGTATCTAGGTGATAGTTCAACAAGCTGATCTTGGAACCTACCTCACTGAGACTGGTTAGCTTTAAGAGGAAGCTATCACAAGGTATTAATACCAACTGAGACTCCTTGTTGGGCTTAAAGTAGCACTAAAGGAATATTTCTTCAGTTTTAATGCAAATATTATAATTAATAATAGCTGTCAATACAGCTTTAAGTATCTCAGACATTTTTCAAAAATACATATATACATATTTTGGAAAATAGGAACTGAGTTGAAGGAAAATAACTACCAAAGGAGATGATTATTTTTTAAAAATTAGTACTTTTTAGATATGTAGTGATAATTATCTGAATTTATATGGATAGTATTATATAATCTGTACCTAATAAAGAAAATTAATTTATTCCAAATAAAAGTCATATATCCAGTCCTTCTTCCTCTAAGAGTTATCAATGAACCAATAGACTAAATGACCAAATAGGTAGCATCATAAATCACTATAAAATTATAAATCAAATGATTTTAGCCACAACCCATTAGTCTTTGCTTCCATTGTGTGGCTCTTCTTTCTCAGTTCCTCATGTACATAAATGCATTGCACATTCCTGAACTCAGCCTGTGCCCATCTTCCTGTGCTTTATGGGTGATTGACTGACTATTTCTTATACTCTTAATATGTTGGCACATGGTTCTATATTCATATAGAATAAGTCTGCCTATGACGTTTTCTATATAGTTTGGTGGGAAAATCTGTAAACTTAGTTTAGAATGCTACAGAAAGGATTGTGACAATCAAAAGTACATATGTCTTTATTTCTTCATAACCTAATTCTAGAATAGGGTTTTAGAAGTTCTGTTTTTCTATGGTACTCTAATGATTTTTTATCTCAGTCTATATACAGGTTTGTTCTAATTTAAACACACATTAACAAGGATTTCCTTCGTTATGATCGGTCCATTTATCTTTCATCTGTTTCTTTAAATAACAAACGTATATCATGGAAGTATTTTTTTCTGTAGTGGGTGATGTAGAAGAAGCCAAATCACAAACTTAATGGGAGTGACTATGGGAAATTTTAAAAAGAATCAATAAAACTCATTTTCTGATTACGTAGTTTTCTTTCTAACTCCTAATGGCTGGAAGATAAAATTCTACAAAAAAGAAGAAAAGATAAAGATAACGAAAGCAATACCAATACAAAAATAAAAGCAAAACAAACACCTCACAAAACCTTGATTTTTATAGTAAGTTAGAGTTATTTGAAGGTGAATGACTGGTAAGTTCTTCCAACAAGATGCTAATGTTACATTCTCCTCAGGTATAGAAGGTGAGAGCTGAGCACACCTCACACATATGTCAACTGTGAATCAATTCAGATTTCTCTATCCCTACAGCAGTTTGGAGACAATGATATATGAAAATGTATTGACTTGAAAGAGGAAATTAATTAAAAATGAGAAATTCATAAACGTGATGTTGAAGGATTCTCCAGGGTCACTGCCTCAGTGCAGAGAAGTTTCTTTGGGTTCTTGCTCTGAGTGCTGCTCCCTTTCTGTGACTAAAATGGATGTCCCTGGCTAAGAGCTTGCATTTTCCTCCCGATACCTGTTCAGGTGATCAGTCAGAAAACAATGTGAATGCCACTGCCTCTGTCAATTAAATTAGGTCAAAAGTATAACAGGAGTGGAAGAAAATAGATCAGACAGTTAAGCAAAAGCCCAAGATACTAGCGCACCTTATGGTATGAGCAAACAATCCACTGTACAATTTCTAGAGAGAGCAAGCTCACAAACTGTTAAATACTGTTTTCCTTTGGGTAAATTTTTAATTAAAAAAGCAGCATGGATACAGACTTGAGATCGTCACTATTCAAATAGCAGAGAAAGCTTTAGAATGTTAAAACTGCATAGTATATCATTTAAATTATTCTTTGTATGTATTTTAATGTGACTTATACAATGTTTGAAGAACCCAAAAGAACAGAAACTCAGTATGAGGTCAATCTCTGTGTGTCAGAATGGAAAGCTGGTCAACTTTTACAATATATTTGCTGGAATTAGTCATATTCTGAGAAAATTATAATGAAAGTGAAATTATTAGAAAACCGTTTTGAATAACCATATTTGAATGTCCTCTTTCCTTATAAAGTAGTAATTAAATTGAAAGTAAAAATGATAATCCCATGATCTCAATAGTTTAAGAGTAAGGTAAATAACTGATACTAAGAAAGCAAAAGCAAACAGATAATTTGAAAAAAAATGCTTTAGCTATTAAAATGGATTCTTTGTTGAAAAGACTAAAACCTGTAGCATTATTTTTAAAAGTAAAAGCTCCTCGTAGAAGCCTGTAGCATTATTTGAAAATAGGTAATATAAGTAATTATAATTCATTTATATAATTCTATATTTAAGTAGCTCATTTCAAATACTGTACTGCTAGTGGAAATAAAGCATGTAACTGTTCAGTAAGCATAGGCTTTTCTTCTTCTGTTTCAAGGAGTTTCATTATTACACCCAGAGCAGTATTTATCAATTCAAAAAAAGTAGTATGTAAGCATTAGGTTTAGTACATATATTCTAGAATTTGTCAGTTCTTTGATATTGTTGCTAACAAAAGCATTTTCTACAATGGAAAACATAGGTAGTCAAAAATTTATTTATATGAATTATATACATCCATAAACTAGGCCTACAGATTTATGTTTTGTGTGACCCTTTTAACTCTCTGTACTTGCTGTTAAGTTGTATATTTTTCCACAGGAGCACGTAACTCATGAGAAAATGACTAACATTGAGAACTCAGTTAAGTCTCAAAAAAAGGCATTAGTTTCCAGACATGACTCTCCTTTTGGGAAATCAAAGTTTTTATTGCTGGATAAATTAATGTTTCAAATGTATGAATACTGATGGTGTTTGCAAATTTGTCACAATCTGTCTCCCAACAGAAGAATTTATACTGTATACAGTAATAGAAAACAGAAAACTGCATATTTCACTAAATTGAAGCTGTGTAGAGAAGATTTATATGATTATTTTTGTCAAGGAAACATGTATTGAAACCCCTGTTATTTTACAGGAACATTGTTAATGTATATCATATACTTATTTTTAAACTTAGTATATATTTATTTCACAAAATAAACAATACCCTTTTGCATTAAAAATACCATATTAAATCTGTTCACAGTAATTTCATTCCTTCAAAAGAAAGTTTACATTTTAAATACTGAACATAATTTTTAACATTCAACCTCATAAGTGTAATCTATGTGGTTTTTCCCAAAAGCATTTTCATAGAACTTGAAATTGTGTCAACAGTTAAGAAAATAATTTGCAAATACATACAATCAGTTATGCACTAGAACATGATGGGAAACTAGACTTAAAAATTGCAGTTTTGAATGGAGGCGCTATATATAGAAAGAACTGACTACTTGTTTGGATCTTTGCTTAAGATACATTGGCATATGAAGAAGTCATGTAGCCATTTTGGTATAAATTGCTTGTGTCTTATGTTATTATTTTGTGGGAGGAAAGATTTAATAATACCTGATGGTGGTGTCATGATTAAAAAAATATTTTTCAGTCTTTAGGCTAATCTGGAAGAAAACAGGAATCCTCCAAAGAATATTTTACCTCCTTGAGTTTCTCATAACATTAACCTATAGATGAAACTGATGTCACGAGAACACTGATCCAACAATGTCACTGAATCTAAGAGACATGAAGCGTTGCAGCTAGAGAGCTAATAAGAAAGTCATTTCCAGAATTTTTTAGGGCCAGAATTTATACTTTAAATCAAATTGAAGCCAAGCTCTCAAAGAATTAATTATTAATTTGTAGTTTGAGTGGAAACTTTCTGGGAAAGCTGGAAGAATAAATTGGGTCATAAATATTGCTTGTTTCAATATCTAAGAGAATAAATTAAAAATAGTAGGAGAGGGGGTAGCAGTGACACAACCAGCATCATCCCTATGAGCAATGGCACAAGGAATGTGCCATAAAACTTCAAAGCCCTCAATCAAGGGAATAGAAGATTCTTCTTTTAAGAAATAAGGCTCATTTTTTATCCTAAACTCCATTTTCTTGAAGAAGGACTAACCAGGGAACCGACCATGGCAGGTCCTTTAAAGACCAACTGTGGAAAGAAAGATGCCAGAGTGCTAAAATGGAAGTCCACATACCTAAACACAATTCCAGAAAAGGAAGGGCTACAAACCTCCACAAGAGGCTCTTCTTAGTCTATACTAATGAATTTCAGGTAAAAGATACTTGGAGAAGAGTTAAGGAAAGCCAGATAGTTGTAGTAAACACATCTTCTCAGTTTATGGACAAGTAGGATGCAATGGGTGACATAAACGTTCTTTAAGCAAACCAAATGAAAAGTGTGTAGAGTAAGAGGGAGATGAAATATCGCATCAGAGAACTGAGAGGAGAGGAGAGAGGAAAAGTTGGAATACAAAATAGAGTCTGAATACTTGACCTCAGTCAAACTGCAGAATTAAAACCAACCAACCAACCAACCAACCAACCCACCAACAAACCAATCAACCAAAGAACAAACAGTATATGAAAGCATATATGTAATCCAGGCATGGTGATGTATATTTGAAATTCCAGGACTTGGGAGCAGAAAGAAAAAAGATTATAGGAAGTTTGGTGCCATCTAGAACTATCTAACAAAACCCTGTGTCTCCCCAAAGGAAGAAACTAAAGCAAATCAGACTGTTGGAGTATGCTTGCAAATAATCTATAACCTTGTCACAGGTCATACAATTAGGAACAGAATATTCTGCTCCAACTCTCCAAGCTCTAGGACAATTTATTCCATAAACCAAGAAAATGCATCTGAGAAGGGAATTCAGAAAAGAAGAAATACACTGGCTAAGAAATATTTTTAAAAATGCTTATTCAGGCAATCAGCAATATGGACTGACCTTCCCTAGACAAAGAACTCCAGGCAGCTAAGGAATGTTGAGAACTGGAGAAATTGTCCTCCAGGGAAGGAGACACCAATTGGTATTTCAATATTAAATAATCACCCCAGAAAATATGCATATACAAGTAACATTGAATTGACTGATACAGTTGTATTTAAACATTTAGGTGTGTGTGTGTGTGTGTGTGTGTGTGTGTGTGTGTGTGTGTGTGTGTGTAACAATAATTGAAAAAAAAAAAAGAGTCCATGAACTTGAGTAAGGCAAGCAAATGGGTATAATGGAGGTGTTTGAAGGGAGCTTTGGAAAGCAGTAAATGATGCAATCATACTGTAATCTTAAAATTTATTTTTAAAAGTGTTCAACTTACTTACCACTTAGATAAATGCAAATTAGATCTACTTTGAGAATTCATCTTGCCCCAGTAAAAATGACCATCATTCTGAAAATTATTAACAATAACTACTGGTAAGAATGAAGAAAAAGGGAAACTTCATTTACTGTTGTGCTTAAAAATATATTCACCCAGTAATATTAAAGTCAGTGTGCAGAATTATCAAAAGCTTTAAGTTTTTGATCTATCTATCATATGACCCAGCTACATCATTCACTGGCATATGTCCAAAAGACCTGACATTGACCCCACAGATATTTGCTCAATCATATTCACTCCTGAGCTCAAAATAGCTAGGGAATTGAAATAACATAAAAGTCCTTCAACTGATGAATAGATAATGAAATACACAACGAATGTCTGTTCACTTATATAGAAAAATTGAAATCATGGAATTTGAAGATATGTGGATAGAAGTAGAAAGTCTAATAATGAGTGGAGGAACCCCTACCAAATGCACCATGTTCTCTCTTATTTGTGTATCACATCTCCAAATCCTTACAGGTAAGTATATGTACTGAAGTAAACTCAGAAACCAGGAAATTAAAAATAAAACAGAAGTGGGAAGAGAGCTCTAGAAAGGACACAGGAGCTATGAAAGGAGAAATTGGATAAACATCAATTAGGGTCTTAAACCTGGAAAAGAAATGGGGGGAACACTGGAAAGAAAGAATGAGGATGGATAGGTAATAATAAGAATATTTGAAGAAGTCATAGTGAAACTTTTTATATTTACTTAGAATATATAATGTATGTGTGTATTGAATTAAAATATATGTGTATTATAAAACATTATGCCAATTGGGATAATAGTGTCTCCCACAAAATCCATGGTCTCTAAAAGGAATCCCAGTGCCAGGCAAGAGAAACATCCCTTTAAGGTGTTTGTCAGGGGAGTCCAAGAGACTTCCAAAACAATATAGGTTATTGCAATTGTACTTGGTTCTTACCAAGAATTTAAAGTTAATAAACTATTGCAGAAAAAAATACCATCCACTTCACACACAGGCTTGAAGGAATCCAGGTGAAACTGGCCTGGAAGACTTCTCCATTACAACTAGCTAGCACAGTATCTGAAAGCATTACACAAGTTTCAGAGGAAGAAAAGCAATAAGTGGTCCTATCAAGAAGCAAAGCTTAAGAATCACAACAATAACAACAAGATTTGATATCCTCGATGGCAAAATAGATGCACTCATGTCTTAAGGATATCCTATAATTCTCCAATTGGACTAAAAGCCTACTCAATGGAAGGGAATTCATTTCTAATATTTTAAACCTAGCAAGCGACTCTTGGCTGGTGACATTATGTATTCTAGAGGAAAACTCATTACCGCCACTTTCTTAAGATAGTATCATTTCTAACTGAATTATAGATATTTATACTTATTTAAAATTTAAGAAGAGGTGTGGTGGTTTGAATGGAAAATATCCCCCCATTGAATATTTGAACACGTGATACTCATTTGGAGATGCTGTTTGTGAACATCAGGTGGTACACACTTGTTGGAGGAGTAAATCCATCAGTAAGGATAGACTTTGAGGTTATAGAACTTTGACAACTTCCAGGTAGTACTCACTCTCTGCTTCATACCTGCAGGTCAAGATGTGAGCTCTCTGCTTCCTGTTCCATTTGTCATGCTTTCTGCCTGCTACTATAAACCCCTACTTCTTGGAACTTATGCTTCAAGAACGGTAAGACCAAATAAACTCGTTCTTCTCTATGTTAGTTTGTACATTTCCTTGACTGTAGTGTTTTATCACAGCAAGAGAAACATAATTAATAAAAGAGGTCATGATTCTGAGGGAATGAGAGGAGAAACGGAAGAATGGGACAGGGGAGACTGTGGGGTGAAAATAATGTAAATCCAGTACTTATGTTTGAAATTTCGAAAAACAAAATTAAAAATAATGCTTATTTTATTTTTCAAAATGTGGTCTGAATGTTAGCCAGCACAATTTTTCTGTAAGAATTTGTAGAGGACTGGCCCTGAAACATAGACTGTTGTCTATGCTCTTGGTTATACTCTAAAACCTAATAGTAGAACCCTATTGCTGAAGACACCACACACTGAAGTCATAGACCATTATGTTGGTGCTCATCTGGAACTTTATATCTATGGGAGATCTTTCACAGTTCTGGAAGGTGCCATTCACAATGCCAGATGAAAAAAAGAAATCACCAATCTTCTCCAGGTGTGTACCCTGTGAGGTATGTCAATAACTGGCTTGGCAAGATATGTCCCATGGTTAAAAGTGGTACAAATATCATTAAAGAAAGCAAACTCTTTCTGAATTTATTGAAAACCTAATTCATACTTAGAAAACTACACATGACACCACTATCAATGGCAAGAACCAGTGACTAGGCAGGTCAAGGCCCTAGAGGGGGACTTAACAAATATTTTATTGAAGAGATTTTATTTTATTAAACTGACTTCTTATGACTTACCTATTGTCTTAGTTAAGGTTACTATTGATGTGATAAAATGTCCCAATCAAAGAGCAAGTTGGGAAGGAAAGGGTTTATTTGACTTTTACTTTGACATCACTAATCATCTCTGAAGGCAGTCAGGGCAGGAAATCAAGCAGAATAGCAACCTAGAAGCAGGACCTGATACAGACGCTATGAAGGGGTGTTTCTTACTGACTTGCTTCCCCATGGCTTGCTCAACCTGCTTTCTTATAGAACTCAGGACTTCCAGCACAGGGGTGGCATCACTCACAATGGGCTGCCCCAAACCTCATCAATCACCAAATAAGAAAATGCCCGACAGTGGGATCTTATGAAAACATTTTCTCAGTTGGTATTGCCTCCTTTCAGGTAACTCTAGTTTATGTCAAGCTGATATAAAATTACCCAGTATACCTGTATAACTATAAATTAGTGCATAGGTCTATCCCCATCAAAGAAAATTCTTTCTGTAATAGATGACAATTAATACCTAGACACACAGCTAGTCAAAATGTAGACAGTAAGAGACTACAGAATGCTCAGCTCTAAATGTGTTTTCTATATCACATCTTTCCTCCATAAGTTCATAGATTGTTGAGACAAATGTGCAAGAGCCAGAGGAGATAGATGACTACAAGAAAGCAGTACTTTCTGGACACAGCAGGGTAGTTTTGCACATGGAGTTACATCCATTAAAATATCATTCAAAAAAGTTCTGTGCAGGGTATAGTGTTGGTAAAACCCCAACATAGAGAGAGAGATTAGGGATGACATCTATCCTGAGCTCGAGAGCCATTGGCATTTATGAGGTCTGGAAGGGAGAGTCAGTTTTCTTTTAAGTTGTGGAATATATTGGGTTGGTCACCATCCAGTAAAGGCCACACAACAAAGAACATATGAGCAGCTCAAACTGTATTTGATGGGTTAAAAATTACAAAAAGTTGAGTAAGGAAAGGGCATGGATCTGAATGGAGTAGGAAAGTCATAAAATGATGAAAACATATTACAAATATTATTAAAAATTAATAAATATTGAGAAATAATCCAGGCTCCAAGTAATCTATGAGCAGATAGATAGATAGATAGATAGATAGATAGATAGATAGATAGATAGATAGATAGATAGATAGATAGATAGAAGGTTAGAATATCTGACTTTCAGGCATCCATTCCAATAACTTGTTTCAATTCCACTTGTTCCAATGGACTGACTGATTAGGTAGGATGGGTATAAACCTTGAATTCTGGAAAATAGCTGGTAGGAAGCTACTCCTATGTTAGTTCAAGCTCTTCTTGTTCTTTTTCAGATTCAAGACACCCTTTTTATTCTCTCTCTCTCTCCCACCCCTGTGGCAAAAATCAACAAAATAACAAGCAACAAATGCTAGAGAAGATGTGAGGGGGGAAAAAAAGAATCATTCACCAGTGGGGTTGCAAACTAGTCCAGCTACTTTAGTAATCAGTGTCGAGAAGCACCAAAATGCTGAAAAATAATTCTACCATATGACCAAGTTATATCACTCTTCAACATATCCTGAAAGGACTCTATATCCTACTCCACAGATACTGACTCAGTCATGGTCATTGCTGTTCTATTCAAAATACCTAGGAAACTGAAACAGCCCAATGTCCTTCAACAGACTGAAGAATGCTCATAAAAATGTGGTGTGTATACACTACGGAACACTATTCAGTTGTAAAGAAAAGTAACACAAAATTTGCCGGTGAGTAGATGGAACTAGGAAAGATTGTGTCAAATGAGATAACTCAACCCCAGAAAGACAGAACTCACACGTAGTCTTTCATTGGTGATTTCTATTTTCAAATCTTCAGATCTGAATACAAAACCTGGAGTAACTACAGAAATGAGGAAAGTAAAAGTGACCATGGTGAGGTGGTGGGATAGAGCAAATTGTGAGGGGAAGAGCATGGTCATGTGACCTAAATAGGAGAATGAGGGAAATAAGTGGCTTTAATTACAGAGAGGAGATAAAGTGCTGGTGACCCTTATCAGAGGAGCAGCAGATGGCAAATGAAGTTCAGATGTCAGCCCACCAAGAGGGAAATTCCTGAGCAGCGAATCTGGGATAGGCAAGGCCCAGAAACCACAGACTCCAGAGTGTCTTTTGCTTCTTCTGTGCCTTCATGTGTTTGCTGCTGCCGTCTTTCTCTGATATCTGGTACGGTGTGAATGGGTGTGGGGAGATCCCCACTTCCAGTAATGCAGTGTGTTTATCTCATGGAAACATCCCGTTCTACTGGGCATTTTTTACCTGTGGCTTATTATGAATATGATTTCTTCCTAAGATGTATTGTCTAATTGATATTAATAATGTTAGTTTCAATAAAGTTTTGATGATTAAAAAAATAAAACAAGGAAGTGTCACACAGCTAGAACACATGAGTTTCTATTGAGGAGCCATATAGTCTGTGACTTAGGTTAATGATAAAGAAAAACAATTTAGACCCAGGATCCAGGTTGGCTAGAATTCTTTTAATCTTAATGTGGGAGATGTATTCACAGGTTTCAGAGTGCATCATAGCTGAAATAAAACTTTGAAAATAACTTAAAGTTATACTATGATGTTTTTGTCAAATAGCTTTGAGGTGAAAAATCCAAGAAGACAATCTGAAGTTCAAGAAAGGTACATAGTTGAGTGATGAACTCTTCAAGGTCAAGGAACAAGAACAAAGCAGCCCAATGATCATTAGCTGGCATGACTTTCTTGCTAGGATTGGTTTATGAACAAAGGTAATGATTAATACATTATACCCATTCCTGCCCTCAATCTCCTTACAAAAAAAAACTATTGATGAGTGATTATGTACACTACATATTTAAAGTACAGCTGACTATTTGTTATGTAAAGCAGTTTAGATTTGTGATTCCTTTAAGATTCCTTTTCAAGATAAGTAATGAAGTGATTAGTACTTTCTTTGTAACTATAAAATGCAGCCTGCCAGTAAAAGAATTACTTGCTTACACTGTTAATCTATAACAAGTTGCTTAGGTATAAATGCATGTGTTCTTGGGATATTTTGTTTTTCACTTGTAATACATAAAATGTTTAATCATATAAGGGATATGGAAAACATGCTGTTTTTTTATGTGTTTTTTCTTTCTTTTTTTTTTCTTTTTGGTTCTTTTGAGATAGCATTTCTCTGTGTGGCTTTGGAGCCTTTCTTGGAACTCACTCTGTAGCCCAGGCTGGCCTTGAACTTACAGAGATCTGCCTGCCTCTGCCTTCGGAGTGTTGGGATTAAAGGCACCATTGCCTGGCTTGTTTTTCACTTGTATTCACTTTAATTGTTCACTTAAAAAACAGAATGTGACCACATTGTAATTGTTATATTGCCTGAATGATTTTGCTGGGGTTTATAACATGTAAGGGAAAGAATAAGAATAGAGTTGAAATGAGAAGAAAAACATCAAGAATGAGAGAGTTAGAAGGAGCTAGAAGGGAAACATCAAGAATAAAGATAGAGTTAAAGGAAAATATCAAGAATGAGAGAAGGAAACCACTAGGAAAATAAAGAATAGAATAAAAGTAAGAATAAAGAAAAGGCCTGAAGGAAATCATCAAGAGAGTGTGTGAGTGTCTTTTCCCCTTAGCCCTTAGATGAAAAAGTCATGCTAATTTTGTGTATTCCCTCTGAGCCCTGCACTGCTGGAGGCTGGTCCCCCAGTCAATTAAAATAAAGGTGTACACAGAAAGGTAAAATAAAAATAAACATGTTTGATAAAATCATAAGGAATCACTGTCATCTACCTGTCTTCATCTATCTATCATCTAGTATCTATATATCTACATATATGTATGTACAATGAAATTTCTCATCCAGGCTGACAATATTCTGCCCAAGGAATCATAAACTATTAACAAAACTCACATTAGGCATGAGAATCCCTCTTTGACTTGTTGACAGGTTTGTCTAAGAGACATCTTAAACATTGTAAGCTATTGCTATTGTTCTTGGTTGCCTCCCAGATGTTGAAATTAAGTCTCTGTTGCTGAAGATACCATGTGCTTTGGACACAGGACTTGGAGAACCTGAGCTGGATCTGACCTGAAAGCCACATCCCTGAGGACTAGCTTACGTGGTATAAGAAGGCATCGGGTAATCTTCCAAGGGAGAGAATCAACCAACAGTCCTACCCAGCTACGATGTCTATGAAATAAAACAATGACCAGCATGGCACAATATCCTTAATGGGTACAATAATGGTAAACAGCTTGACCATAAGCAACAGCTCTTTAATTACACTGCAGAACCACTCAACAATAGAAAAATCATGCCTTACTGGAAACTTAGTCAAATATCCAGGGATAGTTAAGTCCTGGATCTTGGAGAAGAACATACAGCTACTACTTTAATAAAGTAGCATAATTCCTAATTTTAATTTTAAATGTTTATCTTTATACCCACATAAACAGAGCTCTGAACCCACATAATAGAAAAAAGAGTACCTGCTTGCAACAGATGGAAACCATTACACACACACACACACACACACACACACACACACACACACACACACA
>CABHPQ010167554.1:0-19639 GCA_902168405.1 Peromyscus aztecus
GGAAGGGGTGGGGGGTAGAAGGAAGCCTGCCCCCTGGCCAGAAGTTGGGGCCAAGGTGGGCAGGTCTTCCCAGGGGTGGCTGGTGCCCAGGGACGGGATCTAGGGTGCGGGCGGGCACTCACCTTTGTCCAGAAGGGAAGTCCGGGGCAGGATCGAGAACTTAATTCTTAACTGCAAGTTGGAGGCAGAGAGAGAGAGACAGAGACAGCGAGACAGAAAGACAGAGAGAGAGGGAGGGAGGGAAAGCAAGCAAGTGAGCAGAAAAGCGCTAACTAGGAATGGCATGGGATTTTGAACCTCAAAGCCCATCCCCAGTGACACACTTTCTCCAACAAGGCCACACCTCCTAATCCTTCCCAAAGAGTTCCATCAAATATTGGCCAAGAATTCAGATATATGAGGCCATGGGAGCCATTCTCATTCAAACCACCACATTTGCTAGTAAGTATAACCATCACAGTATATATTAAAATTAAGGTCTGTTTAAGCAGAAAATTGTATGTTTTCACCAGCATCTTTCCATTCCCCTCATCTTCTGGCCTTTGGTTGTGCAGGCTGGCCTGGAACTCAACTGTGTAGTCCAGTGCTGATGTGAAGCACTTGATCTTTCAGTCTCATCATCCCTAGTGCTTGACTTACAAACACACACCAACAACCATACTCACAGCTAGCTCTTCTTCTTTTTAAGGATGAATACTTTCCCACTGGGAGTGAACCCATACCTCCTCAACCATTTGTTTGTCAACATTTATCTTACGTCCACATCTAGACACTTGTGAGTAACTTTGCAACGAGAATAGGCATGCAGCCATCTCATTGCCCTGTTGACTTCATTTCCTTTGATTATAATCCGGCAAAGAGACTTCTGACTTATAGCTCCATTTTTAATTTTTGAAGAAGTTGTCATGTTATTTTCTATCATAGCTGTATCAACTTACATTCTCACAAGCAACATTCAAGGACTCCTTGCCTCCATTTCCTGAGAATGCTTGTTATCACCTGGCTTTTTGAGCACAGTCATCTCACCAGTTAAAAGGTTGTTAGCTCACTGTGGTTTTGATTTCATACCTCTGATTGTTAACGATCTTTCCATGTATCTGTTGATCAATTGTATATCTTCATGGGAAAATGTTTATCCAGGACTTTTGTCCACTTAAAATCAGGTTGTTTCAGTTTTTTCTATGGAGCCATTTGAGTTTCTTATATATTTTTGGCTATTGCTTCTTATTGCATATGTGGTTTCTTAATATTTTCTCCCATTCTGGAGGTTTCCTTTTAATTTTGTTGGTTTTGCCCTTTGCTTTGCAGAAACATTTTAGTTTGATTCAGTCACTCATGTTTAACATTTGCCTGTGTCTTTGGAATCATGTCCAAAAAGTTACAGCCAAGACCAACAGCTTGTGGGTTTTCCCCTTATTTTGCTTCTATCAGTTTCACAACTTCAGATCTTCCGTTTACATTTTTAGTATACTTTCTGTTAATCTTTATATGTAGTATGAGTGCCCAATTTCTTTGTGTATGTATAGTATATATGTATCCAACTGCTCAATAGCATTCCTTGAAGAACCTATCTTGGCCTTGTTATATGTCCCTGGTACCCTGCTGATAGTGGATCATCTACTTGTGGTTTTATCTCTGTTTTTTTTTTCCCATTTCTGCAGGAAGAGGGGAGGAGTATTGGAATTTCAATAGAGATTTCATCAAATTTGTATATTACTTTGGATAATATGGTCATTATGACTGAGAATTCTTCAGACTCATGGAGAGAAAATGTTCTAAAGCCTGTTGGTTATAACACAAGAGAAAACCCACTTCATGACTTAGTTTATTTCAACGTTTTAGTGAACAATCAAAGATTAATGGGCTTCCAGGTTCCTTGTTATTTGAGGAGAAAAGCATGGAAGAGTTCACTGGTAGCCAGTGTGGGCTAATGATGGACTTCTACTTCCGTGTGCCCTTATCATCATTCAGGCAGCATTTGGTTGTGGCCCCACTACATGCCTCTATCAATAGCCATCCAAGCCATCTGCTCCAGTCATTTAAAGGGCTGACTAACTGAGGCCTTTCTTGTTTCATGGTATGTCAGTGAGTGAAGAAAAATATGGCTTGCCTCTGAATTATTTCAGTCTAGCTACTGTCAAAATGGCATAAACATGTGACCAATTTTCCCAGCTATGTGAAGAATCATAGCACTGGATATGATTCAGACACTATAAGTCATCGTAGCAATTCAAATGCTTCACTCTGCCTGAAGCACTCTAGTCATATAATATATAGTCTTGCCATACAAAATTCCTTGAAAAATAATGGACATAGATTCCCATAGGGCTATGCTTATTTTCCTGGGGAGTGACTGTATTATGAATTATTGTTTTAGATGTTTAAGGGTGTATCAAGATACATCTACTTAGATATTCATGGACACTTCAAGATGCTTGAGAGATAAGTTTCCTCCAAGAGACATGATTGTTTCTTTGCATTGACCTGGTCTTCTAGGTTCTTCCTAGGTTTCCATAATAGAGTGTAGTAGGTAAAGCAGAATTGTAGATGCCTGCTTTAAATACACCCATTCACCATGCATTGTCTCTATCATCATAGTGAGTATGTTAAATCTTCTGCAGGTCTATTTTGCCATTTCAAGGATATGGATGTTAACAAAGATAGATTAGCTATCCCCAAATGCAGGCTTGGCTTTAAGAGGTAGAGGGATATTTTAGGGAGAACTAAGCCTGTCTCCGAACATATATTCTCAATGAAGTCCCATCCTTGGTGAGGATCTAAGGTCCTATATGCGTTCAGTGATTGGTTGCATTTAGCTCAGGTAACCCACATTTCAATGCAACAGTGTTCGTATAAAGTATAATAAATGAGGCCATATATAAAAGAAAAGATCTACAAACTCTTTGGGAAATAATAGCATGATTAATGGTAACTTTAAGATGATTTTTTTATTGCTTTGGGCCTATCTAGAACATGGGGCATCCTATTTTGACTTTTAGCTTTGGAAATTCCCCTTCAATCACTAAAAAATCCTCATGTTAACCTTTGGTCTCATATGGAGTCATTATAGGCATATAAGCTTGCTAATTTTGCCACACTGAGAGTTGGATGATCAAAATCTTAAAGTCATAGGGATGGTGGCTGGAGAGAATGGCTCCTGGGCTAAGAGTAAGTAATGCTCCTATAGATGACCCGAATTTAGTCCCCAGAACCCATGTTGTGTGGCTCACAATCACATGAACATAAAACACATAATTAAAAATAAAAGTAAATCTTTAAAAAAAAGAGTTAGGGGTTTTGTTTCTAGCTACTACTACAGAGTACTGAGGTTGACATCATTTTAGCTCACTTCATCTCATCTCTGACTATCTGGAATCTAACAGGTAGGAGTACCATTGGGGAGAAATTCTGGATCTTTGAAAAATTTGAATGTTTCTAAATCAACGTCCTATGACATATTTAAAGAAACATTCTACCTCCTTATCAACCCATTAATTTCATTCTTCTTAGAAGGTCTTGCTAAGCCTTCCTTAGCAGCCCTTACATCTAATTGCTATCACACTCCATTCTAATGATCTGTTTGTCAATAGACTTTGTACTTTAGGATGGAGAGATTGATAAGGTACGTAGCACAAAGAGAAGAGACCAGGCTCATTGACTGGCAAGCAGCTGCAATTTGTAACTTTAAGCCAACATGATAGTGTACTTGAATGCTTTGAGATAAGAATTCCATGTGCTACATAGGCTTCAGTATACCATGTAATACTTTCTGAGTTGGATGGAAATCCTCATGTGGACCACATCCTATTGCCTGAAATGGATGTAAATGACTCAGTAGATGATACCCTGATGTTTTGAGGTAGACTCAAAATGAGGAATCTAAAAACAAGAAGAAGGTAAGCTACTGACTACCTCAACAGCTACCATGTCAAATGTACACACACACACACACACACACACACACACACACACACACACACACTTCTATTACTGTGTGCATCTCAAATGTCTGCCCAAATTTATGTATTCATAGCTAGTAAAGCTGTAGGGAGCTGATGGGAATTTTAGGAGGTGTAGCTTGCTGGAAGTAATTGAAGTCATTGAGAGTGTGACTTCAGTTGAGATGTTGGAACTCAGGCCTGTTTTCTCTCTTTTAGCTTCCTGGCCACTATGAGGAGAACAGTGTCCTTCATCATACACTCTGCTACCATGATGTACTACCTCCAGACAGACGCAATATAGACTTGGCCAGCTAAAGACTAATACCTATGAATCATAAACCAAAAGAGACATTTTCTCTTGAAGTTATTTATCTCAAGTATTTTGTAATAGCAATGGATAGCTGTCTAAAACACCACACAAACCCAACACACTCTGAAGCAACCTGCAGGCAGTAAGACCAAGAGAATTGTTTCCTGATGGGACAAGAGGCTTGCTCTTCAGCAGGGTAAAATCAAGCTAACTTGATAGGGTGGAGAAAATGGAAATTCTTTCTCACTTTTGTGCTTTGAGAGAATGCATGTGATTTGGTCATAAATGTAACACAAGAGGCTGAACCTGAGTTTAGTGAATAAGTTTTCTAAACCCTTGCCTAGCAATAACTAAAATGCATTTGTTTTGGAGTTTAGACATGAAAAGGTTCTTAACAGTCCTGGGAGAGGCAGACAGTTCTAATACAATGTGCTAAGTAATAGAAAGAAGTTGTGGGATGATGTGGGGCCTAACATGGAGGAGGAGATATACAGGCTGATTGTAAAATGAAGAATCAATAATCAGATGAAGAGTCCAAAATGGGAAGTACTCCATGAAGGATAAAAATATGGGCCAAAGCATGAGAACCATGAAGTGTGATAAACTGGGACGATGGTGAGAAATTCTATAGCCCAGAGACAGAAAGAAAGGAGCCGAAGTAGACAGTGGGTGATCTGATCTTTTCAGAAGATAAGGAACCCATCATAAAATGCCTGGGAAGTCAGGGTAAGAACTCTGTCTTTCTGGGGAAACCCCAAGAGATTCCTTGAGTGTGGTGTGGTTTACCCTGGGGATAGAATATGCTCCTTAATGCTGTCACAATTCCCTGGTGGTTTTAGTATTCTATGGCCTGGATTGCAATTTCTCAAGGAATGTAGTGAAAGTCCTATGCATAAGTAGACCATTCAAAGAAATCACTCCTTAGAATTATGGATTATATTTGACATTAGGGGACTAGGGGAAAACCAACAAAAGAGCAGGATGAAATTACATCTTACACCCCCGGCCATCTTTTTCCATCAATAGATCCAGCAGGAACAGAGTCTCCAAAGAAAATATATGTAGGAATCATGGGGTTGGAACCACTGAACCGCCTTCTAAGAAAAGGGGTAGAAATAGGCAGCAGATGGAGGGAGTCCTAAAGAGGAAGCTGGAGTCAGAGGAAGGGAGAAGATAAGAACAAGGAACAATCTTGGTTCCACATCTTGCCAAAGTCCCACAGCAGGAACTTGCCCTTCATCAGAGATAAAGTAACCCCACCACTACCACCACCACCACCACACACACAACTTTTAGTTATGGGTTGGAATCTTTAAAAAACAAAAACCCAAATTCCCTTGGTGTGTGTTTGTGTAAAACACAAAATTCAACAGTAGGTAAACTTTTAGCATCAAGAACATTAGTACAGTTTTGTGTGTCTGAAAGAATAAGGAAAACTACTGAAACCACTCTTAGTAGATACGGTATTTTATTAGTAAATGATAAATACATGAGATAAAGATATGTCAATTAGCTTGGTTTAGCCATTCCACATTATCTGTATATGAAAACATCATTTCAAATGTCACAGATTAATGCACTTTATTCATTAAGAAAAAATAAATTTAAAGATTAAAAGACATGCTGACTAGGATATGGACAATCATTTCACACAAAAAGAAACAGAATAACAGCCAAGCTATCTTGCTCTGTGGATGATGTGGATTTGCAGAGTGAAGGACTGTGGAGTTGTGGCTTTTAAAATTGCAATTTAAGGGCTGGGGCTATAGCTCAGACTCAGAATACTTGCTGGATATACCTAAAGCCACGGGTTCAATTCTCAGTGAAACAATTTTTTGAAGATTATAGAAAAAAATTGTTAAAGATGCATTATAAAATCCATTGGTAATTTTCAGTATGCTTGCAAAATGCTGAAGACAATGGAAATATTGTTTGCAAGCTAAGCTGTCCATGGAAAGTGGAAGGTTACAGAGCCTTTATTGCTTTTCTGATTGCAATATCCTTTGAAAAGGTACCTTTGCCAGCAGAATGCACCCTGAGTGCACTGCTATTTAAAACACTGGGATAATAGAGTTAGTGGATAGTTGTGAAGATTTCATCTCAAAGAACATATTACAAAAAATGTGCATCTGAATTGTTCTTGCAAACTAATGGAGACATGATCTGCAGCTTTAGTTTTTCTTTTAGAAACAACCCCCAACAAAGGTCAACTCCTCAACTCTTGCTTGACTGGCAATGGCGCTCATTTCTGTGACACCCCACAAGGACCCACCAAGGGGACTTGTGCTTGGTAGCTGACAAGGGAGCTTGGTGTCCTGGGGGGAGGAAATCAATTACCACTCTGGGACTTCCACATAGCTGCTGTCCAAGCCACAGTAAAGATGATAAACTGTGTGTGAGCCTGAACTCCTGCTGATTGCCTGGGACGCCACCAGAATCTGTTTCCAAATATGCCAGAAGAGACCATGTGGAATCATCTGGTTTCTGTGGCATTAGACTGACCGAGAAACCTGTTTTGTATTATGGTTGGGAAATATGTATGTATGTATGTGTATATATATATATATGTATATATACATATATATACTGTTTAACTATTCCTTGACTTTAATGGAACACAGATTTGGTTTGTCTTGAAATGACTGTTAGGCATTATAATTACAATTTGCTCCTAGCGTCAGTGACAGCACACAGTGGAGCTGGCTTCCAGACCACAGAGTCAGGGAGCAAAAAGGACAATCACAGAGATGCGTGTGTGCACACATGCACACACACACATACACATCACCCATTGGTTCATTTACAATTCATGGTACTGTGGAAGTGGGAGGATTCTCCCTCTCAAAGGCAACATCCGTTCTCTGACAAACTCATAAATCATTTTATTTCTTTGCTATAAAGAAAAAAAAACTATTAAGGCCAGTGCAAGCTTCAGATCTGTTCATTTGGCAAGTGCATCTCATGCTGAACTAAAGACATGTTAAGCTTGACAGGAAGTCCACATTCCTGAGTGGACATGCTCCATAAGGTCTATCCAGTGGCCGGCCATTTTGGTGAATGCCCTTATGGAGAGTCTCCTGCCAGACTGCTGCTCTCAGCATTTTGTTCGTCTCTTGAGTCCTTGCCAATATTGCCCTTTCACCACTTTGTGGGGCTTTGACGTTTCACCCAAGGCTTAAATGTGATAGTAGATTCTGGAAAGAATCCAAATGGGGCAGGAGAAATGAAGCAGATCTTAGCTAATGAGGGCTGCCAGGCACCATGTGTTAACTCTGGGGCTTTGCTGCTTTCTCTTAGAAGCTGTAATCCCAGGCTGAGTGACTAGTGCAAGACTCACGGCTCTGAATTATTCAGCACCTCATGTCTCATCAGTGGGCCTTTGTGCTCACTCTTCTCTCATGTGTCCTCCGTGGCTTTGCTTGGCTGACTCCTCCTCTTTTAGGCCGCAGCTCACTTAATTCTGTTGTGCTCAGTATTTTTATTAATTTCCTAAAAATAAAGAAACTGGGCAGATACTCTAAACTGCTGCTGGTTAGTAAGCAGGGGTTTCGTGATTAAGTCCATGGATCTGAACTAAGAACCCATATTCTAAGATCACATTATACCACTTAGTGCTTTGCTCTATGAAAGATCTAAGATTAATGCAGAAAGAAAGTTACTTCTTGGTGACCAGGGACAGAATGGAGATGCCTGTGGAATGTGGCTAGGTAGAGTCACCTTGAGAGTCCTTACGGTGCTTATTTTCTAGTTGAGGGCTGGAGGAATGCCAGAAGGAGTGAAGACGTTTAACACAGAAGAAGAGAAAGCCAGGCAGAGCGGCTTGTGTTGGTAGAATTCGAATAACTGTAGAGAAAGTAACTGCTTAGAATTACTGTGGGGGTCTTTGTCATGAGCAGGGCAACCTAAAGCAGAAGTCGAGAATCTGGGAGGAATGCATGTGAGATGCCAAGAGTTATCCTTTCTGTTGGTGTAATAAAACACCGACTCAAAGCAGATTTGGGGAGTTGAAAAATTATTTCAACCTACAGGCTACTACCCATCATGGAAGAAAGTCAGGATAGGAGTTCAAGCAGGAATTTGAAGCAGAAACTATGAAGGATTGCAGCTTGTTGGCTCACTCAGTCTTATGTTTAGCTAGTTGTTTTTTTTTTTTTTTTCATAGCCCAGGACTACCTGCCCAAGGAATGGTATCACCCACAGTGGGCTTGGCCCTCCCATATCAGTTAACAATCAAGACAGTCCCCCACATAGACAATCAAGACAATCCCCACAATCCCCATAGTACAGGCAATTTTTCATCTGAGACTCCCTTCTCAGGTGACCCTAGGCTGTATCAAGTTGACAGTGAAAACTAACCAGGATGCCAAGTTATTTTGCCTACAGCCCAGGATGCAGAGTAACTGTAGGCAGCAAGGTGACATGGTGAAACTTGCCTTTTAGGAATTTCGCTATGGCTGCCATGTGGAAGGTAACTTGAAGATGGCCAAGACTAGAAAGGCCTGTTAGGAATGTATTTGTATGATCCCTGAGAAAAATTAGATATCAGGTAATGTGGTACTTGAAATGCCCTGATCAATTCCCAAGGCCCTAGACAAGCCAAGGAGGCAATGAAAGAGACTAGAGTGGATGCAGACCAGAATGTTTGCATAAAGTAAATGACCCATTGCCTAGTGAGTCGTTGACTCCTTCTCAGGTGTACTGGGATGTGAGCACACCAGTGTTATCTAGAGGAGAACCCACTCCCTACACATACACTCAGTGAGCTATTCCCTGGAATGCTGGCCGTGCATTCCAAGCTAGCAACCCCATGGTGTCACTGCTTATGTAGTTTAACTTGTGAATCTTCTCTACCTATGGGAGCTTTGCAACAAAGGAACACTGTGAAGAGGATTAAAGGTTTTTCTTCCAACTAGAACTCAGCAGTGTTATGGAGAGGATAGCATGGCTGGACACCATGGGAGAGAGGTGCTACTGGTCTAGCCTGGGACATTCTAGGGGGAAATACCATGAGATAGGTGCTATTTGCCTAAACTTCCTAGTTAGTGAAAGAGGTATTTTCTGTTAGTCTTGTTACCACTGGCTATTTAATCTGGTTGGTAGGTTTGTTTCCCTGTGGGCTTCCCTCTTACTAAGTTACTTCCTACCTTGTGTTCTGCCTCAGGAGTTTTTTCTAACTTTTGACAATCTAGTCAATGTTTGAATGCAGCTGGCCTGTGGACATTTACAATATTAGCTACAGCATGAAGGAGATATTGTGAGCCTGAAGCAGGATGGTGACAAGGAAGCCTGGGTCTGACTCATGAAGATTTAGAAGACAGGTCAATAAGAGAGCTAAAGAGAGGAAAAGGTGAGTTTAGGTCTACTTCCAAGTTTTTGACTTGGGTTTCTTGATGAACAAAAGTCTCATTCTTAGAGAGACTAAGTCCGGTATAGTCAAGAATCAGAAAATACCTTATTTGAGTATATAATCAAACTTGATGTCTGAGTGTCTATCATGACCTGGCACTAGGATTCTGAAGAAATGAGAGGAGTGGGGAAGTCATTTGGATTCATAGCCTTGTGGGAGTTTGTTGAGACTGATAATTCAAGGACAATGTATAGAGGGAAAGTAGACCCTTAGGTAGAGAGGCTCTGAGGTCATCAGAACAGGAAAAACTTGAATCCTGGAGCAGGCAGAGCACCTAGGAGCAGGAGATCACCTCCACAGCCAGGAGCTTCCATGACTTCTGTGAATCTCAGCTCAACTTCTCTTTGGGGATGAAGAGCTATTGCCCAAAGAATCTGTGACATTCTTATAAGCACATTGCCTTTGCTAGGGTCCACTTTTCCTTTCTTCTGAATGTTGGACCTTCATTGAGTCCAATGGTAGAAGGCATCAAAATATTCAAAAAGTTATAAGTATTTTTAAAGGAGTAGAATTTGTAATATGCTTTTCTTGGAGTAATCTACAAGTTTGAGAGTTCATTTTAAATGACACAAATGTTTTGAATGTAGTAATTTGTTTTGTTTTATAAATCCAGCCTTATGTTTCCATTGTAGCAACTTTAAAAAAAAAAAACAGCCCTTAATTCTAAAACTATATTCACTGTGGATTTGAAAAAAATGAAGAGGCAATGCAGAGTTCCTCTTTTTACTATCTACCATTCAAAGGCTTGGTTTATGTAATTATTTTCTATTTGAATTTCTTTGGAACAGCCATTCTTCTTTACAATAAGATTTAATGACATCAAATGACTGTCTGCCATCTGCCTAGAGCTTTGTGAGGTACTTCGATGGGCAACATTCCCTATAAGCCTCAAAACAGAGCCAGGGTGAGTTCATAAGACTTTGGTCCATTTTACAGATTAAGAAATTAATGCTTCAAGAGGTGAAGAGATTGGGTTTCTTGAGCCAATTGGAGGATAAATGTTTGAACACACATGCACACACACACACACACACACACACACACACTCATTTTAAATTCCAAGTCTAACTATTTTTTTCTGTTAATACATTAGTTCTGTTTCTAATACTAAATGTGGTTCACATCTTGATGTTTTTTTCCAGTGGAGTAAATCTTTTTCCTTTAACTCCTGAGCATCCTAACTTGGCTGAACAAGCATAAAGGAAATGAATAAGTGAAATTAGGACCATTCTAATGTGATCACTTCTAGATCATGTGCACAGATGGTGTAACCTACACATATAATCTTACAGTAGCTGGTGAATAGTAGATACTTTTGATTTCTAGTCTGGGCAGAGTCAGTGGGTAGAAAGTAAAGTCAGTATCAAAGATGTTTCTCTGCAGCTCTCTTTAAACAATCTCAAATTATCTTTGAAGCTTAGAGGCAAGGGACCTGAGCACTAGCATTGTTCAGGGAAGGAGCCATTTGTTTGTACAAAAGCAAACTTTGGCTAACGTGGGTCTTAGTGTCTTTAATATCTAAAGTGGTCCTTACACTTTCCTCAAACTCCTGCTGGTGTGATTTCCCCACTACAGTGGACTATAACACGAAGCAGTGAGCTAAAACAAACGCTTTCTCCCCTAAATCACTTGTGTCATGACAGTATCACAGCAACAGGAAACAAACTGAGATAGATAGGCACCACACACAGTAGAGACACCTTGAGAAAATGGCTGATCCATCTGCTGGGCAGGATAAAGCAAAGCAGCACACAATTTAAAACATATGAATTATTTATTTTTGGATTTTTCTCCTCAATATTCGGGACAGTGAGTGACTATAAATGAAAGAAAGGAAAGTGAGTGTGTGGCCAAGAAAGACCAATGGATTAAGAAGCAGAACCCGTAGGGTCATTTTTGAAGATGCCTATTGTACTACCTACTTGTGGTAGCTGAGTTGACCTTGGTTGCTCCATGTTTAAAATGGAGATAGCATCCTCGCCATTCCATAGTTGTGGGAATTAAACAGGATGGAGTACATTAAGCACCTGCCATCTCCACACTGCCTCTGTGGATCTTGGCCTGAGGCAATCTATTCTGGACAGTCCCTCATTTGCTAAGATAATTTACTTAAAACAGTCCAAAAAGAATCTCCTCTCCTTGAATTATGTGCAGAGGGAGAAGCAAAGTGGACACTTTGTCTTAACCATAAATTCAAGGACAACTTCATGGGGGGACTTTTCATTGTTGGAGTCTTTAGCTATTCTCCTCCTCCGACATTTTCATGTTAATGAGGCTCCCAGAGGGGTGATATAATTGATAGAATACTCCTGTGAGCCTGCTCTGCGCTCTGCTGTCAGCAGAGGTGTGGAGATACATCTTCTCCATGTAAGAAAGCAGAGTAGATGCAGAACTGAACTCTGACTGGAGTTGCAGAGTTTCCTTTGAAGAAGTCATCCTACTGGGGAGGCTGACATCAGAGCCGTGGGACTGGCCTGATGAATGTGCTGGAAGTGCTGCAGTGACTTTTCAGACACCCGAATGTCACTGGGAGAAAAAAAAAATTGAAGGATTGGAGATGCTAGGCAAGTGCTATGTGTGAGCCATCTTGCCATCATAGCAAAATCATAGAATGTACTGGAAAGACCATGGGCTACAGAACATGCTGCCTGGACTTCCAGCTGTGCCTCTCTCTAACTAACTTGGTGAGACCTTGAGCAGAAAACACCTTGAAGATTCTTAATGATGTCCAACATGAAACCAAGTAATAATCGCTGTATCAGAAGGTTGCGTGGATGCCAGGGACCACACCAAAGGCTCTTAATAGACTCTAAATCCTTTAGAGATTGCTTTCAAGCTGCCGGTGGTAAAGATTTAACAGCTAAGTCTCCAAAGGGGTTCCGGGGAGCCCCGACTTGCAACCTTTGCCTGTGTGTCTGGGTTATAAAATCTTGTTTGGGGCTGATGTCAAGTACTTAACCTGAACTACTTGACTGTGAGGTGGGGAGTGCTGTGGTCAACTCCGAGGAGTTCCTGGTCACTCTACCCCTGTGGGCCTTCTCTTCTTTTATGTTTGTTTATGACTTTTGGTAGCACCTATACCTCCGTGTTGAGTAATAAAACATTTTAAATATATGCTTGTTGTCTCCTGTCCCTCAGACAATGAATGGACAACATCCACTCCAGGTTAAGGCTTGGTTAACAAGTCTGTTATTGTCTAAATAAAAGGGAACCCCTTTTCCCTTTCTCTGAAGGGAAGTGGTCTAATGTCAGAACACATGTCTAGGCCTAAGGGATGACATGATGGACTTCACTGCCCTTTACTGCTGTGATTGAGTGTTCTCATGTAGGACATGCATAGCTTTTTAACATTATTTGGTAGCCTTGTCTCGTGCCCTCTCCCTTTCCAGGGTATGGGGCTTCCCTGGACCCTGAGAAGTAGCTGCTTACTGAGAGACCATATTTCCCAAGGTAGACAAAGCAAGGAAGCATCAGCAGAAAGAATTCTGTGATCTCCAGCATGGGTGCTTCTTTGACAAATACAGCAACAAGAAAAAATGGCATGGCTTTTACAGTATTTGAATTTTAGTCTGCAGTGAGTGTATGGACATGGAAAGATGGAGAAGTCGGAAAGGATGTGTGAGAGTGTCCTGATCATTAAAACATTTGCCTGAGAGTCAGTCATTGGACTGAACTCTGAGATGATTTCTACTTTAAGGAAGATGTTCACATTTGTACCATATGGGACAGATTAAAAGCCACTTTTAGGAATGTTACCTTATAAAATCAGAAGTGTTATAATCAGATTTAACAGATGTGAAAAGTGGTTCAGAGAAGCTAATAACAGAATTCTGAGACTGGGCCCTGATCCCAGGCATCAGGCTATGCAGAACATTGACTTTTAATATTGTATTGTCTTGGTTCTGTGCTATTAACTCACCCATCTAGATAACATGCCCTGGCTAGTTCCTCATCTGTACCACAGAATACAGTATTCAATTCAAATGTCTGTGATCTATGCACCGTGATGTATCTGGCGTGTCCTGAAGGCACTGGGGAAAGTGATTTCACTACAAACAGTGAATAATTTCAAGGAGTTGCAGGAAAAGATACATAACCCATGACCAGATGCTTTCCTAAAAAAATTTCAATAAAACAGAATGACTTAGACCCATTCAGGCCTGAGCTCAAGAACATTTTCCTGCTGGAGCCTTCACTGTTTCATTCCAGCCCTTGGTATACAGTATCCAACCCCTTTTAGGAAAATTGAGACGAATACAGTCGTGCTCCTAGAAAATAACTCAGAGCTGGAGAGATGACTCAGTGGAAAAAGCGCTTGTTCTACAAGCTTGAGGGTTGGAGTTCAGATCCCCAGACCCACTTAAAAGTGAGGTATTTGTGGCAGTCGATTATATTCCTAGTGGTCAGTATGTGAAGACAGGATCTCCAGGATCCCCAGGATACCCAGGGCAAGCTGGCTGGAAAGACTAGCTGGGTAAGTGAACTTCAGATTCAGAGAAAAAAAAAATCCTTATCAGAGGGAAATCAGGGAAGACACCTGAGGTCAAGGTCAACTTCTGGTCTACACACACACACACACACACACACACACACACACACACACACACACATTATGCATTGATACTTATACATATGTGTGCCAACATGCATATACACATATATACAAGAATATGTAAACATGAAAACAGGTAATTAAAAAGAAAGTGCATTGGGCTGTACATTCTAGATTGATGATCTATACTCTTTGTTACTGTAAGTCTCCATAACCCTGGACACTGTTCTCCATCTGTACAGTGAGATCTACCCAAATCCATGTCCAGAAAGCATGGGGCACACTCGCACACAACAGCAGCAACAAGTAAGTCATGCTGGCTCAAATCTGCAGTGTAGATGCCTGGGCACCAGAAGACACAGCCTGGCTGCAGTCCAATGAATACACTGGTGTGTGAATTACGCATGGTGGAGACGGTAAAATGGGAATAAAAGACTGAGCTGTGGAACAGTATGTGTGAAGAGGAACTTGTGAGTCTCAATAAAGGAAAGCTTTTCAAGTTGAATGTCCGAGGAGGAGGAGCAGGAATGTATCAGGAAACGGTAAGTGTAGAAGGAAGATGGCTGCTTCAGCAAGTGAGTACCATCTGGAGGCCCAGGATGAATGCTATGGCTGTGGGGAAAGAGGATGGGGGTGTTGAAGAAGGAGCAAGAAAGTAGGCAAACAAGAAGGCTAAGAAAGGATGATGTTTGTCCTTCCAAGTTTTATGTCTCCAATGTAACCATAGTGAGAGGTAGTGAGCTTATCGCATGTGGGGCCTCATGGGAATTCATGGCTGCATCTCAGAAGGGACCAAGGACCATCTCTCAGAAGTGGGTTAGGTCTTTAGAACTGGATTAGTTACCATGAGAGCAGTAGATGAGATAGTGAGGTCACTCTATACGTCTGGTCCCTTCTGCATTGTTGATTACCACTTTCTCACAGGCTGTTGATGTGATGCCACACACCATGCAATGGCACAGTCGGAAGGCTCTAAGTAGAGGCAGAAGAAATGAGTCACCTGATCTTGGACTTTCAGCCTCCAATGCTGTTATCTAAATTAATATTTTTTACAAAATAAACTACCCAGCTTCTGGGATTTTGCAATACACAATTAATTTCCTAGTACACCATACATTGAGTAAAGTATGTATTTACTAATACAACTAACAGTTTTTACTAGCTTCAAAAACATCATATCATGTGAGTACACCCATTAAATCTAGAAAAGAGAAATTAGCAACCAAAGAACAATAGCTTTCCTATGTAAAGACAGAGGAGTTGCCTGCACAACAGAGGAGGGAATTGTGGGAGATAGGTGAAATATATTTTCTTTCATTTCAATTTTATTAGCAATTTGTGTATTTAAAAGCATTGAGCTTTTTAGAGTACAGATATCTTTCAGTGAAGCTGGTTGTTAAAAGTCCTTGGAATGACACTCTTGTGTAGGAAGAAGAGTGGCCTTTGGTGTAGGAATACAAGGGAATAAGCCAAGTGAGATGAGAGATGGTTAGATGAATAAATCATGAGAAGAATCCCATTGTCATTTTTCAAATGTTAACAGGAGAATCTGTGCTATTTCCATAGTAACTGTGCAGTAACTCCTCAGTTCTTTTGTTATAATTCTATATATTAATTGTTGCTTGTTCAATACAATTTTTCAGTCATATACACCCATCAGGGTCCCATTGTCCTCTGTCCCACATACCCACTGTATTTTTCCCTCATTCTTTTCCCATTTCCTTATTTTTGCTTCTGCATTTCTGAATTCTTTTTCTCTGCCTCTCACGTCACACCCAGGAATTTATACTGTTGAATTTTATCCTTACTGCTCTTATGGCAACTTCTCAGTCTGTGATTGCATTTTAATTCCTTTGAGAATTTTCTCATTTTGTTGAGCTCTGGTTATGCAAGCCTGACTCTAAACCTCTATCTGAGAAAGCAAATATGAGTGTGGAAGGAATCCCCCTAGATGGCCAGTTCATCGAGCTTCCAGCTGTGCCCACCATTTGACGGTCTTACAGTCACTTCGTCTTTCTTTTTTTGCTTCGTAACCCTGTTTTCCAGGAAATTCTCCTAAATTTAGTCGGCAGCACAAAACAGAGATGGTTCCCTTTTGTTGACAATACTTCTGGTCTGTGGTGCACATTTCCCCATGTCTCTGCCGTGTTGCCCATCACCGTGACTATGGCTTTTGTTTCATCAGGAATGTTCTCAATTCACAGCCACTCAACCTTGAAAAATAGGTGAGTGGATGAACCCGGTTCCCTTTGACCCTTGATCACAGGTGAGTAGCTGACCCCGCTGTCCCCTCCCTGTTCACCTGGTTTCTCATGCCCTGGGCTACAGGAGGCACTGTCACAGTTGTTCATTTCCATTTTCAACTGACTGATAAAGCAGCCAGAGGGGAGAAGAAAGCGCGCGGAAGCCACGGGCTAAGTCACTGTTACTTATTCTCTGTGTTTGCTTAAACTCTTGTCCCAAGGCTTGTCGGTTTTGTCTTTGAATTCTCATTTGTCCTGTTTCTTGTTCAGGTGCAAAGGGTAGCTCTAAACAAATACTGGAGCCTTGTGATGAAATTCCACTCACAGAAGTATTTCCCTATAAAAAATATCATGTGTTTTCTCTCATCTGTGGTACCTAGATTTTATATAGGCATAAAGTCATGTGTGTATTTATGACACACAATTAGAAGCTAACCTGTCTAGGAGAACAAAGGAGGCTATTGGGAGGGGGCAGGGAGAAGAAAAGGGAGGGTAGAGGAAATGCAGGAATATGTATAACATACAATACATACTCATATGGAAATACCTTCATGTAATATACAGTTATGTACAATGAATACATACCATGGATTTTTTAAAACCACATACATATACTTATAAAAGAGAGAACATTTAATAGTTTGCAGCATGCAAGCCCAGTAGGATGAAAGAGTGATCAAATTAAATAATTTTATATAATTTATGATAATTTTTTTCTTATAACTGAGAAATTTCAGCTCTGCTTCTGGACACAATTGACTGGAAAGGTAGCTGGGCTATGTGGGACCAACAACTTCTTGTGATGCCATGGTATCATGACCAGCGAACAATTTTCTTCCTGAGTGGTGGCTAGCTACAGTTGTTGGCTTTTCATTGTGGAAGTACAGTTGTAAGGATTCAGTTACTTAGGTAAAAAATACTCCCTTTAACTCAGGCTCCTGTCACAACAAAGCCAAGCTAACCATCATCTACCCCAGGTTCAGAAGTTCTGGGCCCCAGGAGCTTGTTGGTTGTGGCTCAGAACCCAAGGGTGTAACTTTTCCAGCACCATGATTAAATGGAACATAACTACCAAGCAGGCCAGTGGTTTTACGGGTTATAAGAGAATTTTGCCTGCTGTTCAGACAGGACAATACTGGTTGAACAAATCCTTCATGTCTTCTGCAGAGGAAACTTTCAACTGGGCTTCTGCTTTGCCTACCCAGTCTATTGTCTTAGAACAAACATGTGCTCAGATCTAGCTGAATAAAATCCAGGCAGATGTACTGTTGGCCTTGTGTTAGAGTGTTACCCTCCTCAGATACAGAAAGCTGCCCTTTATTCAGATGAAGACAGTTTAGAAAGTTGGACATGGTTCCTGTTGACAGTATTAGCTTGGCGCTGGATGCCTTATTACACATCCAAGCTTTGGAAGATTGTTTTATGACTAACATTTGGGTTAAATCTATAAAGATTGTTTATCTTTGACATTATTTCCCTTCAGAAAAGCAATAACAGCCGCATTTGCCCCCTGCCACGTTGCCTGCACTGCGGTGAGGAGGACAGTGGAGTGAGGGGGAGGAAGAAATGATGAGGAGACACAGCGATGCTGTCTTTCCCCAAGTCTTCCAGTTCTGTTGCTAGAGGGAAAAAATATTGACATGACACAGAAGGTCTTGCCTCGGGGAGTCCAGCAAGTGAAAACTGATGGATGTTCACCACCAAATCCCTTTCCTTTGGGGATGTTATCATGTCACATTTCTGAAAATATAGAATGCGCTCTGGATAATATTTTCACATATGCTGATGAATGCAGCTGCCAAGAATAGCATGCTCTAAAGCAAGAAGCCAGGGGTGCTGAGGCTGCCTCTCAACAGAATTTATGTGCTCTTGGTCACTCCCCATCCCTTCAGGGATGTTCTACGTTTTACCTGTTTCCCTTTGCGGCATCCTTCCATTGATCCTCCTTCAGAAAGGGATGACTGTCAATAACCAAAGCTGGATTCTTGGTTTTGTGACGATCACAGAGGATCTGTAATAAACTTGCTCCATTTTGGAGGAACAAAGACACACACACACACACACACACACACACACACACACACACACACACACACAGAGAGAGAGAGAGAGAGAGAGAGAGAGAGAGAGAGAGAGAGAGAGAGAGAGCCAAGCCAAACTGAAGGACAATTTATAATATAGAAACCAAAGTCATCCATACTTCATCCACAACAACAACAAAAAAAAATCTTTCAAATCTCTAATTTATTTTACATTTTTTGAATTCGACCTTCTGTGTTTCACAGAAGAAACTCAGCCAGTATGGCAATGCTGTCCTAGTTCGCCTTTCTATTGCTGTGATAAACACCTCGGTCAAAAGTAACTTGGAAGTGAATGTCTTCATTTGGCTTATACTTCCAGGTCAAAATTCATCCCTGAGGAAGTCAAAGAAAGAACTCTAGCAGGAACTGGAGCACAAACCATGGATTAGTGATGTTTACAGTGCCTCTCCTGGCGTCTAACTCCTACTCAAATGGCTTTTTAATAAAGCCTAGGCCCACCTGCCTAAAGATGGTGCCACCCACAGTGGGCTGGGTCCTCCAACATTAATTGTCAGTCAAGACTAATCCTTTACAGACAGTCACGGACCTACTGATAGAGGCAATTCTTCAGCTGTAGCTCTCTCTTCCCAGGAGACTTTGGATTGTGTTAAGTTGACAATAAGATCTAACTATGGGAGTTGCTATGAACATTTATTATTATTATTCAAAGCAATCAAAAAATTTATATTTCACTTAATTATTTCTCTGTTCATGCATAATCAGTTACAGATAAATAGAATCAGTCAGAGATACAACTGTAAATCTTCTTACAGTTTACCTTCTTACAGAGGTAAACCTTGTTTACCTTGGCCTTTGTTTTTCTTTTGATCGCTCTGTGAGGAACACACTTAAGGATATTGGATACTGGCTGTTCACATTGTTACAACTTTTGCTAAGTTCCCATCCCAAAGAGATTTAGCAAGAAGTGCTGCAGAGTCTAGTATTTGCACCTTAACGTGGCGGGCCATCCTTTCTTGAGGGCTTCTGAAAGGTTTTCACAGGTATAAGGAATAGGTGTGGAGATTCAGGTCCCCTGTCATCCTGGTACAACCAATGGAGAACACTTGAGAAGCCTTCCGAAACCAATTGCTCTTCTCTCTGCGTT
>CABHPQ010167554.1:19649-32750 GCA_902168405.1 Peromyscus aztecus
CTCCTCCTCTATCTCCTGTCCTCACCCTTTCTCTTCCTCCTCCTCCTTGTCCTGGTACCCCTCCTCTTCTTCTTCCTCCTCCTCCTTCTCCTGGTGGGAATAGAGAAGGGAAGTATCTGGAATTACTTTTGAGGCTCTCTGGTGCAGCAGTAATGAAGAGCCAACATACTGAATACACAAGTGTCAAGCATCCGCCAAGCACTGTATGCGTACACATAAGTGTGTGCAAATACACACTCAGAGGTGTTGCAAAGCCCCTGATGAGAAAGGGGAATTGTCAACCTTCCTTGCTATCTTATAAATGTATGAAATGGAGGCCCAGAGATGTTAAGTGAATTGCCCATGACCATGACATCAGTAAGGACAGAGTCAATAGTAAGCCCTGAGGGACTTACTCTACACTGTTTATGGTGTGTTCTTTGAGTCTCTGTTTCTCAGAGACAGGTTATCCAGTTAACCAGAAAATTATTGAAAAAATCACACAACTTCTGCCTCCCTAGAAAAATGTCTCACAAACACTATATAACACTTGTTAAATGGGTGCATACAGCTCTTTCAGTATTGCTTGGTAGGTCTATTTGCTTTCTCCTGATGAGGCTCTTCTAAGACTGGGTGCTGGGTCATGCTTCTCCAAATCATCCCTTTCCACAATCCATGACCTCATCCTAGGTTCCCCCAAATATTTTGTACCTGTCACTGTTTTCAATGCTTTCATTCTTCTGAAGTCTTCTTCATAGAATGAGTTCTAGAAGGCCAGAATAAACTACTGGTACATTATAAAAAAAAATCTAAGTCTAGAAAATAAAAAATATTCTCTCTTAACTAGCAAACATAGGTACCACTTCTGTGTTGTGCACTCTTTCCATTCCTAAAGCCCCAGAGCAGTACCAGCTAGGAGTCTCTTTGCACTGGAAATCCAGTGGCTAAGAAATGTGATGTGATGGCTCTTCCTGTGATAAAGGAAGGTTCCAAATAAAGTTTAGATAATTTTTCCATTAACACTTAGTATATTTCTGGCATATTTAAAATAAAATGCCTTTATTACTATTCAATCTATAGGATTACATATTGTATTAAAACATCTACTGTATATATCAGCATTCGTTGAAATTATATATGTTTATTTCCCAACAATCTCAGTTCCATGCATATTCCTTAAAGAAGCATGTGCACATATTTTCTAAGAATTATGACACAGAAAACTATGTACTTGCACACATAGCCCTGAAATGGAAAAAAAAATGCATGCTCATCACTGGTAGACATGGGATATCTATACAGTGGGACATTATATAATGAAAAAAAAATATCACCTACAGATTATAACCAAAGTTCTGTCCTGGCAGCTGCTTCCCAAATAACCACTCAGTCTTGATATTAATTGTAAATGCTCAGTTGATAGCTCAGGCTTGCTACTAGCTAACTCTTACATTTTAAATTAACCCATATTTTTTATTTACCCTCTGCCATGTGGCGGTACCTTTATTAGCATGGCTTGCTAATCTCCTGCTCCCTCTGCTTCTGGCAGAGGTAAGTCTCTAACTCTGCCCTTCTTCCTCCTAACATTCTCCTAGTCTGGCTCTCCTGCCCAGCTATTGGCCAGTCGGCTTTTTTATGAAACCAATCATAGTGACATATATTCACACAGTGTAAAGGAATATTCCATAGCAACAGATACATAGGGCACCATAAAGGAATCTTTACATCCATGCATGCATGCATACATACATACACATTTATATACACACATGCATACATACACACACATGAAGTATTTATTTTCATAGATTTTTTCACTTTAACATAATTTAATAGTAGGCTAATCTGCAATGCTATGTGGAATAGGATGACCTCAAACTCACAAGAATCCACCTGCCTCTGCCTCCCACTTCCTGGGATTAAGTATGTACTACTATGCCTGCTGTTATAATAATTATTTTTCAATGTCAGAATCTGTCAACATGCTGCATTTCTTTCTCTTTATACACTGAAAATGTGGGAGTTTGGTGATTTTTAATTCTTCCTGAGCTCAGGCCAGGATGTGGTTACTCCAGAGGAAGTGAACTCAACATGCTAATTCAAGGTTGGCAACTGTCAGCCAACTGGCACCTGCGATTAAACCTGCAGGCGTGCATTTTCCAGAGCTGCAGAGTCTTATTCCCATAATGTCAACCAAGATCCCAAATGGAGCTAAGAAAAGTCACACCTTCCTGGGTCCTGAGATAGCTGGTGAACACCTCGGCCTGCTAAGCTCCTGTGGAAGAGTCCAGCAGCACGCTATCTGCGTTTGCATAGCCACCAGTAGCAGCCAGGGCTGTGTAGCCAAAGCCAACACAATATAAAGGCACTAATGGGCCAATGCCCTTCTATTGCCCTATCACTTTGTCCAGACAGGAGAACCACCAGGCCTGCACCCCAAGTGTAGGAGGCTGTCTCCCCAAAGCCTGCCCTGGAGGAGGAAGGTGAGGAGCTGAGCACCAGAAGTGAATCTAGAATGTGTAGCACTGGACAGAAGCCAGACCCAGACAACACAAACAACTTGAGTCCATTTATATAAAAGGTGTGTTTGTGTGACTGTGTGTGTGTGTGTGTGTGTGTGTGTAGGCCAGAAGACAACCTCAGGCATCTTTCCTCAGGCACTATAGACCTGGCTTTTTGAGACAACATCTTTTCCTGAAGCTGGAGATCACCAAATAGGTTACGCTTGACCCCAGTAACCCCTGAATCTCTGCCTGTCTCTGCCTCCTCAGCACTGGTATGACAAGCACTGGAGACCAGGCCCAGCTTTGTTACGTGGGTTATGGGGATTGAACTCAAGTCCTCCTGCTTCTAAGGCAAGATTCACAGACAGAGCAGCTCCCCAGCCCTATGCACAGAAAAGTGTAAAAACAAAGACAAGTCTGCTCCAGAAGAGAAAAAACAGTAGAGATAAATGACCAGAAGGCAAGTCTTTGGAGGGGGAGGGGATGCCATTATTTGAAAGGCAGCTTTTGGGGTGGATGAGTGTTACATTATGTGAGCAATCTCTAGGCATCCAGTGGCACTTTTAAGACCTGGATCTGTAAGTTTAAACCCCTTTATTTAGATACATATGTCATTTCACAATTTAAAGAAAAAAAAATGTCGGTAAGAGTAAAATAGTGAGTGGTTATGAGAAAATATAGATTGCCATGTGCCTACTGTCCAAAGCCACCATTGAAAACATCTCACTGTCCCCCTGCAATCAAGAACATCCCCTTCTCCCCCATCTGTTTCACTCATGGCCTATGTGGAGTACAATGGGCTGGCTGAGGGAGAGCTTTTGTTTGGTTGCCTTTTGGGATTTTCCCTCGTATTTGAATGAAGCACATTGAATAAATAATGACTTGATGGAGCAATGTGTGTCTAATTAAGCTATTGCTTCTCTGATGCCTCTCAGGGCTCCAACATTTACCAAGTTAGAGCTTCAGTGGTGTTGCTGGGGCCATGTACCTCCCTTCTCCAGCGAGCCCCTCTGTTTCTGAGGTGGGAAACAAACCACCAGGCTGCAGATTTTATTAGTAGCAGGAAGTAGTGTCAGGAATACTAAGCAGAGCCTGTGTTGATCCCCTCGAATGCCTGTCAGCTCTGTTCTCCTCTGGGTGGAAGGCCAGGGCCTTGCTTCCTCTGTGTTATATAAGCTAAGTGACTGAATTGGGATGCATGGATGGGCTGCACAGGCCTCCGCTGTCCTCTTGCCAAGTGTTCCAAGGCATGTAGCTGCTCCCTTAAATGAGCCCCCAGAGGAGAACAGGATATACACTCTATGTTCCCTCACTGACCCCTCCATATATCACAAAACATTTTTGTTACATTTGGAATACAATGTCGCCCTCACATTTGTCCTTATTTTTCTAAGATGCGTGGAAACTGGATCAGACTGAATATGAAGCAAACCAGGCCTGTCTAATTTATCCGGGCTACTCATTAATATCCTCCCATTTTGCTCTAGCTGGGGCCCATTTTTGAGTCATTCGTATGGTGACTAACAGGGACTACACACAGCAATAGACCCCCAAATCTCCAGTAGTTCCTTCTACCAAAGGAAGAGAACTTCCCACACTCTGAGTGATCATAAGCTGCCCTGACACGTCTGTCTTCCAGACTGTTCAGTTGCTCTCTTGAATTAGACAATGCTTCAATGGCACAAACACATTTGTGCCTGATTAAATTCACTGAGAACCACACTGAGACACCACCCACCATGCATCAGGCCCCACAGTAGGTGCTGGGGCTTCGAGGAGAGTTCAGTTTCACAATTGTCACGGAAGCAAATTTGTCTCAGTCAAGTGAGAATAAAAAAGCAATGTTAGAGATGCTTATGTAGGAACAGAGGAGAAAAATTTTTAACGATTGCCATCAAGAAGAGCACAAGCCGGGACTGTGGCCCAGAATAGTATTCCCACGCTGGAAGGGGGAGTCACTATATTATTGACAGGAAAATAGAAAAGCCATATTGAACAATTTTTGACAAAGTAAGTAACTGACTTCAAGATGATGAAATGCCACAACCATTCTTAGTTAAGAAACGCAGACCAGGGGCTAGAGAGATGGCTCCGTAGTTAAGAGCTCTTACTGTTCTTTCAAAGGACCCCTGCTCAGTTCCTAGCACCTACATCAGGTGCAACCACCTGAAACTCCTGTTCCAGGAGAGCTGATGCCCTCTTTTGGCTTGCACACATATGGAGCACAAACACATGCTCAGGCACACTCACACATACAAATAAAATAAATAATTGAATTGAGGCCTAGTAGGTAGCTGTGAGGCACAATCCCATTGGAATGATTTTTAAAAAATCAAACCAAACAACAAAGAAACAAGAACAAAAACACCTGCAACTTTCCTCAAAGCAGAAGGGCAGCATCCTAGGTAAGCCATCACAGGGTGTTTGGTGAATTCTAAGCACACTGTGGCTCACTAAATGCTCGTTAATAGAGCAGATGAGTTGATGACCTATTATACAACCCGAAAATACCTGTTTGCACAAATGCATAAACTGTGAGCGTTGATGTTTGTGCAGAACATGGAGACAGACAGTGACCCGGCAATGAAACAAAGGTGCTAATAAAGACTTAGTCTCATCCCCGGCTTTGTGTAACCTGGAGAGTGCGTTCGGCCCAACCTGGTTCCTCTTTCATCACTGCTTGACAAGGAGACTGTGGGGACAAAAAGGCACCCTGATGAGTTTCCATTCACATTGCGCTGTAGTATTAAGGTCCTAGGACCTCTAGGAGGAAAATGGAACACAGGCGAAGTTGAAAGATGCAGGGGTACAGAAATGCATCCACCACAGAGTCGGGACAATTTTGAAGTGTCTGCTTCTTTCTGATAGGCTTATGCCACCCTCTCCAGCACAGAGTAGCTTCTGCCACCGTACAAATGCTGGCTTCCAGATCCCATTCCTACACTGACTGCAGATGTGACAAGGGCAGGTTATTCCCTGTCCCTGGACATCAGTTTCCATCTCCAAACTGACTGGAGCTTTGCATGCAGTAGCCCTCCCATTTGTTATCATCTACTTCTTCTTAGAATGCTCTCAAAGATGTTTGGAAGGGAAAAAAAGAATATGAAGGCAAGGAAGAAGGTATCTTAGAATCAAAATAAAACCTTACTGCTTTCATAGAGAATGACAATCCAGACACAACTTCTCATGGTGTCTTTACCGCCCAGTGACTTCCTACAGTACCTTCTTTTCTAAACAAAATACAAATGACTGAGCAACAGGCCCTGCCCACAAAGGGCTCATTCAACTTAGCATCCCAGCTTCTTCATAACAGCTATTCACCAAGATTTAGGCTTTTTCATGCTATTATTGCCCCATCTGTTTCTACAGAGAAACAGAAATGTGGCCATAGTCCATTCATATAAATGGACAGGAAACACTTGGCTGCAGGTGCTTAGGAACGACATTTGAGTAATTAATTCAATAGTTTTGACTCCAGCTCTTTTCATTCTCACCTCTTTGCAGACCATTGCCAACTCTCTCTGTAGCTCTCAGCCACTTCTGGACCCACATTTCCAGCATTTCCAGCTGGTTATTTGACATTGCCCCTCAGGTATGCCATGAACTCATCTTAGGAAGCATCCATCTCCTAAATCCTGCCTCACCAGGATGCATCCTTCAGTCTTCACTATTGTCAATAATCTTACCTATGTCTTAAAAGACATTCATATGCCAAAAATGTTTTTCATGGGGCAGCAAGACAGGTCAGCAGGTAAACATGCTTGCTGTCAAACCTGAATTCAATCCTCTAGACCAACACTGCAGAACGAAAGAACCAGTCCCAGCAAGTTGTCTTCTGACTTCCATAAGTACTCAGTGGCACTCCTGTGACCTTTTCCCTTACCCCTTATCTGCAGTCATGAAAATAAATGAATAAATAAATAAATAAATAAATAAATAAATAAATAAATAAATAAGTAAATAAGTCTTTAAAAAGAAGATGTAAGCATGTCTATTCTTCCCTTAGATGAAAAAGTTGAGGCTCAGGGCAAGTAAGGTGGGTACAGGTTGCTTCTAGAACATCACAAGTGCTTTACCTGCCTACCTGCCCCACATGGTAACTATGAAAACTCCCTTCCCTATGCTTATGAAATAAAGTTCAGTCTCCTCAGCCTGGTATAGCAAGTCTGTGGCACCCTTCTAGTTTCTTTCCAAGTGGAATAAAGACATTAAGCAGAACAAGTGACTTCCATTTATTAGATCTTTTCGGTTTTGAATTTTTCATAAGTGACTCAAATACAAATTGCTCATTTCTAGAAGTTTCTTTAGCATGACCTCGTCTCTGTCACTGCCCTTTCCTTTGATTATATAGTCTGTAACTACTGGACATTAGATATGAAGAGACAGTGATTGATTCGATGCGATAGACTGTTTCCTGTAGTTGCTGGTCTGGTGATGAAAGAAATATCCACTGAGTGAAGTCCTAGAGCGGAGCTAGGGGTGAGCACTGATCTCCAGCTTGTGAGAGAAGAACAGGTGAGGAAACAGTAAAGTTCCTAGAAGTAAAGTCATGTGGGCTGAGCCTGGAAGAAGAATTGTGGGTAGCCAGACATAGGAAATGGGATAAAGTAAGACAAGCTTGTTAATGCAGTCCAAGCTGGGGTGGCCTGCCTGTTAGCGTCCTGCTTTCAGGGAGTAAAGAGTGCAGGGGCACAGGATGTAAGAAATGATGCTACAAGAGGTCAGCTGGAGCCAGAAGTTGCAATACCTATGGGACTGCTAAGAAAGTCAATGTTTTATCCTCAAAAGTCCTGGGGATAGGACTGTGCATTCCTTGTACCCTAGAAAACGGGCTGGGAGGAGGGAAGGAGGGAGGGCATTAGGATTCCGGGATAATCAAGTGGGGGGGGCAATTTCAAGTGGCAGGTATCAAGTTCTGCTTCTCCTGATGCTGTGCTTCTACCATATTGCCTGGCTTTCAATTTAATACTTAAAATGAATGATTTTTCATTCAGTCTAAATTGTATTCATTCAGTAAATGTTACTGAACATTGGTGACCGACACTGAAAAACCCCTGGGATACTGCTGCTGTAATCAAGCTAAGCCAGAGCTTTCTTTTCATAGAAATATTCATTCACCCTTATCATCCTCTCAGAGTGGCAGAAGGGAGTCAATATATGGTGGCGACCAAGAAGTAAGTTAATTTTAAATAATGGGAATTTCTGAAGAAAATAAAATAGGGTTTTGTCATTGAATGTAGATTACAGACGGTGATTGCTCAGAAGGGATGCTGACTGAGGCCTGAGTGGTGGACCAGTCCTGCGAAGATCCAGAGAGAGAGAGAGAGAGAGACAGAGAGACAGAGATACAGAGAGACAGAGATGCAGAGATAGAGAGACATAGAGAGATTGAGACAGAGAGAGACAGACAGACAGACATGCAGACAGAGACAGACAGACACGCAATCTGGAGACAGGGAATGGTGATTGTAGGACTTTTGGGGTGAAAACTCCAGTGTTTGTGGACAGAAAGGAATGCTCAGTGCACCTGGGTACAAAGGCCACAGGGGACAGGATGGTGGTAACTGAGTCACAGGGATTTCGTGCCCAGGGTAAGGCGCTCAGACCACATTCTATGAATCTCAAGAAATCATTGAAAGGAACTAAGAAAATAAATATCAACGATGCAGTTTAATTTTACAGCACCCAGTTGACTGCTGTACAGAAAATGTAGTGGAAAAAGTGACCCTCAAAAGGACAGAAATGAACTTGACTGTGAAAATCTGTAGAAGGCGGTAATTGATGAGGCCTGGAGTCACAAAACGCAAGAGCTAGGAGATTAGGGCATCATTTAAAACTTGTTTATGGAGTGGTGTGTGTGTGTGTGTGTGTGTGTGTGTGTGTGCACATTCATATGTGAATGTGTAAACTAAGATAAATGCCAGAAATCAAAGCAATCATGCTCATCTCAAGTCTTGGCAAGTAGGCAGCTCTGAATGTATCGGCTGCATTGAAGGCGCGTGTTTCTCCTTATTTAAAAGATGATCACCCTTTGAATAATGGCTTCATAACTATGCAGCTTGTGCATCATGCAGACTTAATGAAAGTGCTCTAAGAGGTTTTTCAACAAAATCACATTTATAAGTAAATATTTACTTCGGTACAACTCATTTGTGAAATTGAGTCATCTTTTTGAACCATACTTGATTATTTTTGTAGCCAGCAGCATAATATCTATGGAATCTTACCCTGTGAGTTTCTGACGAATTATCTTACTTAGAAAACATAAATACAGACTTCTTTTAAGAGTAGTTACAAGCAAAACAAATTTCCTGGTACTTCAACAGTATCTAGCAAGGGTGTATGCTATGCCTGGTGGGATAATAGTTTTCATCTTTGAAAAGCTGAAAACTATGAAATCTTTGGGATCCCTTTCTGGTAACAAAGCAAGTTATGGGGATTCTTGGAACAAAAACATGCAGTAGCATTGACAGCAATGATCAATAATAATGTGCCCCAAATCTGATTTACTAAATGAATAAATCATTTCTTTTAACCAAAGCCAGGACATTCATAACTAAAGCAACAGAGTGGGAAGTATACTGTGAAAGCTACAGAGTGGGGTGGAGAGGAGGTGGAGTAGGCTTGGCCTTCATTTACACCAGTGCTGAGCATCTCTGAGATGCATTAACTCCCACAGTGCCAGGCACTGTGGACTTGCCCAGAGTCTTCTGCTCAGTCTGGGGATTGTTTTGAAAACCAAATCTCTGTTGTCCTATCTCTGCATCTTCCCCTGTTCGCACCCTCATTCCAGCCTCCACATTTCACACCCTGACTTGTCTTTCTACTTTCAATCTCCCTGTCACATCCTAACTGATGCTTATGGAGGCAAAGCTGATGTTGGCTCACTCTTCCTTCAGAACGTTCACTCACTCCCTAGGAAAACAAAACAGAAACGTCTGCTTTGCTACAAGGCCTAGCCCATTAGCCCCAATTCTGTTTCCACACTAGAGTCACCTAGGGAGCTTTTACAGGCTTTTTGTCTACTTCAGTCCAATTCTTCTGGTCCCCAGCTAGAAGGACCTGGGCACAGGTGTTTTTTGTTTTACACACACACACACACACACACACACACACACACACACACACACATTCTGTCAGTGATTCTTCGGTGAAGTCAGGATGAGGAATAGCAAACTGATTTCAATATGACTCCCTAATCTCTAACAACTTTCCCTCTTAGAAAGAAAAAAACAAAGCAAAACAAAAAACCCTTCTGCTCAGACTGGAGTCTACAGTCTTGTGTTTTAGTGTTTGCCAGATACGGACCCTGGAATGTCTCACTTTGGGTACAGATAAATTAGACTGACATGTTAATTTCTACCTGTGTGCTCCTTTGCAGGAAGTCCCTTGGTACCCACTTTTCCCACTCCCTATAATTTTAGCTTCTAAAACTTGATTATTAATCTCATCGTGTCTTTGTTTATTTAATGTCTCATTTAATAGCCCATTACAGGACTACTTATTTCATACTTATCTCTCCCAATAGTCTGTGGACCCCTTGAAGGCAGACACCAGGTCTGCTTGACTGGCCCCACTTCCTTCCCGCTTACCTAGCAGCAGATCCTCTGTGGACACTGGAGTCAAGAGGGCTGCGACTGGCCTGCTAGCCATTATCTCTGTCATTACTTGCCAAATACAGATTATCTTTCATCACCAGAAGACTGCTTGTGGGACTGGTGCATGCTCACAACCCTTACACAAATGCCTTTATATGTAGATATAGGGTGCACACACGCTCCCCTCCACGGCACATCACCTTACATTCCTTAGTGCAACCTGAATGCTATGTGAACAGCTGTGCTGCACTGTCTAAGGAATAACGACAACAAAAGCAGTATACGTACAATAAAGACGTCATTAAAGCTGACTCACCGGTGGTCAAATTCACAGAGATGGAAGGCTGACTGAACAGGGGAAATTATTCATCTACTTGAATTTCAGTTCAAAAATATGAAGATTACTTGGTGCATTGATAACTTCAGAGCCACCAAAGATTCAATGAGGGTCATCAAGAAGAACCTACCATGCTTACCATAACGTATTACATAAGTATAGTCAAATGTTTAATGTTTTCGGCCAATTGGCTCAATTCTTTAGAAAATGGGGTCTTTTTCTCTGTTTATCAAGGAAATTAATCAGGGCATTCAAACTATTTGTCTCAATTCCCAAAGGTACCAGTTGTCAAGAAGAGTGTAGCCAGCTCCCGGAATCCCTGCCTCCTCTCCTTCCTGCTCCTCTCCTTCCTTCTCCTTTCTTGGCTCCGTGTTGTCTCAACCCTCACTTCTATCTCTCCACATAATTATTCTTTAATACCAATAATCCCGATTGACCTCATCCTTAAAAAGATCATGCAGTAAGGGGCTGCCTCAGACAACGCCCTGCCACAGGAAATGATTTCAGAGTGCCCCAAGCGTGTGCTGCTCAGAGTCAGAGCACTCCCACAGAAGATGGGGGAGACCAGACACAGGATCTGGCACCTGAAAGGTCTCAAATCATCCAGTTATCCTGCTTTCCAGCAGGGGACAAGGAACAAGAAAACAACAAAAGACTTGATTCACAAGAGGGATGTAAGGTTCTGGCATTTTTGATGAGGAGAGAGAAGATAGAAAACAACATAAGTTTAAGCAGGCCTTTCTAACACATGTTATAATGTTCTTATCTGACTTTTCTCTGTGCATCCTGTTTTATAGATGGGAAAACTGAACTTGGAATGCTCTGTAAATGTGTCCAAGTCATGGAGCTATGTCAGGGTACTCGTGTGACTTCAAACTGTAAGACCAAATCTTAGTGTTTTAGTTTGCTGTTGTAGCAAGCTACCCAATGTGGCCACAGCTATCATGAGGTAAATGAACAGGGGAAAGGCATTTGATTTGTGGGCGTTCCACCTGCCAGCAATCTCTGCCCCAACTATGTCCTACTCTGAGTGACTGCTTCTTAAGAGCGCTCTGCTTCTCCACAGGCAGTGGCCCCTAAGAGTTCCCTGCTCCTCTGCCCCTACAGCTATACTCTCAAGTGACCTTCATCTCCCTTTCTGGAACTGTTCTTGTGTAAGGACAAGGGTCCTTCGGACGCATTGGGGTCTATGGAATCCCTTGGTGCGCAGCCCAGGTCTCTCTTTTGTCTTCCTCTAACTCTGGCTCCTTGAATCATTCTCTGGACTTGGAATACTTAGATGAAAGTCAACCATAGAGCGGCAGCTCTTCACCCTCAACCCATGTCTGTTTAGCTTAAACCCCTTTCCCAAAGCCCTCCCTGATGAGTGAATCCACCCCAACAGAGCTTTCAAAAGAAATATACATTTAGCTAAATTTGCATTTCATGTACATTGTGAAATAATTTTTTTCTAGAAATATGCCCCAAATATTAAAAAACAACTATATTAATCTATATTATTTAGCTGAAATTCTATATAATACTATAGTATATAAATATATTGCTTAGTTGAAATTATATGTAATACTGTAAATGTATAAATATACTGTTTCCCTGAAACTCATATTGACTTGAGTATCCTGTTTGGATTTTTACTAAATCTGGCAACTTTAATCCTAGCTCAGTGGGCAGAGGCAGTGGGAAGACCTTGTGTGGCCTAGATGACACAGGAGTGGCCTTTGTTCCCACTCTTCTGTATAATCTCTGTGATAGCATGTCCCTCTCAGTGACTCACTTTCCCCATCTGTCCCATGAGAAACTGAAGCAGGTGTACTTTAGGGATGTCACTGGCCTTCCTCCCATCACTGGGCAGGTGTCTTCTGTTTCCCACATTCCTATGCCATCTGCGGGAAGGTCAGTTATCATCACACAGTGTGCCCCCACTGCACTGAGCCTTTCGAGAGGAGGGGTCGTTTCCCACAGCAACGCAATTTGTTTTTCGGGTTTTTTTTTTGTTGTTGTTGTTGTTCTGTTGTTTTATAATGACTTGATATATGTAAGCTTCCCTTCTGCGCTGATACCAGCTGGAAGGTTGGTGCGAACTCCGCCTAGCTCATGAAGGCACTTTATGAGCGTTACCCATTACCACTGACTTTGCATTTCCTGAGCCGCCAAGGACTGTGATCCAGCATTGGCTCTGTGAAGTATGAGTTGTAAAAGTAACGATGAAGAGGTGGTAAGAGAGCTAAACACCACAGATGAACTAACTGGCTGTCAGCACTGAGGAGAGTCTGGACCTATTATCCCATTTGTCTGAATCCACGAGACTGAATCTAATTGGCTGTCTGAGAAGGTTGTTGCCCTCACCTGTATAAATTCTGCAGCCAGCTCACATGGATGTAGACATGGGTGTACACATGGAGGGTGTCACCAATCAACTCAGAGCAATTGACTGTCCAGTAGGTAACTTCTTGCTACTGCCAGAGCCTGGTGCCAGTGTTATTATTCAGGATGCTTGGGCCACATCCCAGGCAATTGGAAGCACATGGGACATTCTTTTTCTTTAATTTTTATAAAACATTCTTTTTACACACTATGTTTTAATCATATTCTTTTCCCTCCTTTAATCCCCAACTCCTCGCAGATCCTACCCAACCAACTCAGGTTCTCCTCCTCCTCCTCCTCCTCCTCCTCCTCCTCCTCC
>CABHPQ010167554.1:32850-43156 GCA_902168405.1 Peromyscus aztecus
TCTCTCTCTCTCTCTCTCTCTCTCCCTCAGATATATAACTGAAAATCATTTTTTTAAATTAAAAAAAAACAGACAAAACAAAACAAAAACACCAAAAAAAAAAACCATGAAGTCCATTTTGTGTTGGACAACTACTCCTGGGCATGAGACCTGCCTGCCATTCAGGGCATTCTTGACCACAGAACATCATGTACAGATTATGAGGTGGGAGGCAGCAGTATCGATTCTTTGGACAAACTTGTTGACTAATGACTGAGTATATTAACTTAGCTTTCTGATTCCAGTGTCTGCTGAAGAAAAGAGACAGAGTACTAAATCTAGGGAAGGCATGAGTGAGATCACATCCAGGGAGAAGGGTGGAGGAAGCTGGCAGAATGCAGCAGTCTGGGACTCAAGAGGGCAAGGACAAAGATATGATAGGAGTAATGGAGGAAGAAAGCAGAGAGGCAGCCTGAAGGTGTGGAAGCCCTCATCTTCGGTGGGGCTAGTCTATAGAGAACAGCGTTTAGGCCCCTGTGAAGCACCATCTTACAACTGGTAAGTGTTAATGGACACCATTTGAGCCCTGGCTTTATGCCAGGCATTTCACTTAGAATTCTTGATATGAATTACAGAATCCAATTGTGAGAATTGTTCCCTGGGGTGTTTACTCACAGCAGAGTTCATATTTAGCTAACATGTCTGTATTAAACTTCAGGAAAGTTCAGATCAGGTTAGTAAATAGCCACCAATGACTCTCCCACAGTGACCTCAGCCCTCCCAGAGCCAGAAAGTAGAAAGCTGTTCTGAAGGATTTGTCCGTTTCATACTGCTCAATACATATTTGCTTTTGTTGTGTGTAGTAAATCCAATGGCCCTCCAACACCACTGGGGTGTAATCACTGGGATTAGTGACTGTTGCCTTATATGGCAAAAGAGACTTCACAGGTGTGATAATTAAGGATCTAGAAAACCTTAGTGGCTCCTAAATGCAATGTTGTGTGTGTGTCTTTGTTTTTTGTTTGCTTGTTTGTTTTTCTGTTTTTGTTTTATTTGGATGTGTGTGTGTGTGTGTGTGTGTGTGTGTGTGTGTGTGTGTGTGTTATGTAGTGTAGTTAACATGTATATGCACATGTGCAACTACACATGCATGTGGAGACCAGAGGTCAAAAATCTTCCTCCATCACTCTCCATCTTATTTGTTTTTTGAGGCAGAGTCTCTCTATGAACTTGGAGCTCAGGTTACTGGCCAGCTGAGCTCCAGACAATCATCTTCCTGCTACCCTACTGCTGGGATTCTAGACACACGCTGCTAGTACCAGCATTTTATGTGGGTGCAGGCAATCCTAACTCAGGTTCTCAAGATTCCACTCTAAGAGCCTTGTCAACTTCGCTGCCTCCAGAGCCCCTGATCACAGTCCTTATAAGAAGAGGGCAAAACATGTATGACACAAAAAGCCAAAGTGCACATGACAAGGAAGCTGAGGGAGATTTGAAGATGCTACACTACTGGCTTTGAAATGGATCAAGTGGACAGGATCTTGGAAAGACAGCTCGAAAAATGCTCTTCCCTGGAAATGAATCCCCCACCAGAGCTGCCAGAAGGAACACAGCCCCTGAAACCTCCGTTTCAACACAGTGGAACTGAACTCTACTAACCTCCAAAGTGTGAGCAAATTCATTTGTGTGTTCAAGTCACTGAGCTGGTGATTATTTGTGAGATTAGCCCAAGAAAATGAAAACAGTTAACCTCGCCAATAGCAGTCAGGGAGAGGAAAGTAGATGAGCTGAGTGATTCTTCCTTTTGCTTCTAAGTTGATGGTCTGAGTTTGAATTTAGGCTTCTTGACTCCAGGATGCCTGTTCTTAACTACAAACTGTTTTCCATTATTGCTGAAAGGAAATCACCACAGAACCCCTTGTCGGCATTTATTCTAGAGGTTGATGGACTCCTAGGATTTTGAGGTCAGAGCCTAAAGGACAGAGCTGGGTTTCACAGCACAGGTGGATCTCATTCTGTTGTGTTCTGAATATCATCTTCCTGCCCTGCGGTCTGGACTGTACTTTGGAGGCTGATTGTGCAGAATTCACCTGGGAGTCACGTAGTGCTGATCTCTGAAGGGACAGCAAGACTTTTCCAAACACCCTCTTGTGTTGATGCTGGCATGTTGTAGGTATCTGTTTTGGCCTGGTAGTGTGGCTAATAAATGTAGGTAGAGAAGAACCTTCCAGTTGAGCCGCTGAATCCATTAATCCCAGAATGTGAACAAAAGGGGACTTGACCCAACCCAATTTTGTCCCTGTAGTGTAGATTCAATAGCAACCACAAAAGTTATGGGTCTACCAAGCACTTGAGATGCCCAGCACACAAGACCATATGAGACTTTCTTGGATAGAGTGTTGAGATTCTGCCTCATCCAGCCCTGGATTCTGGCAGAGGTGTCCTAAGGTCAGATCACTGCGCAGAACAAGGCTAAATAATACATTTGGACATTAGTTGGTGAAAGACTATGCAAAGCTCAGGAGGATCAATGAGCCCAAATGAACATTCTTGAGCCATCCATAGCTCTTGCATCCATAAAGAAGAATAAGGCACAAATAGATGTGGAGGGCGGAAGAAGAAGGAGTGGCCCTATCCAGTTAGGCCAACATTGACCGTTCTCCAAGGATATTGTTGAAAGTGAATGTAATCAGTTATTGACTGAGTTGTGCCTGCCACAAAGATGCAAGCTTAAGTCCCTACTCTTCATATCTGTGAATATGACTTTATTTGGAAGTGAGGTCTTTACATATGTAATAAACTGAAATGAGGCCAACAGAGAGGATGATTAACCTTGGGGTCTTTAAATTTTTTAAATCTATTATTATTATTATTATTATTATTATTATTAATTATCTTTTGCAATATGCTAAGCAAATACTCCACCACAAAACTACCCCCCAGCCATTTTTAGTGTGTTTATTTTGAGATAGGATTTCACTAAACTGTGTAAGTTGGCCTTGAACTCACTATGTAGCCCAGACAGGCCTAGAACTTTCATTCCCCCTCAGTCTCTGAAAAGTTGGTATTACAGGCTTGCATTAGCAGAGCCAGAGGTCTGTCTATTTTTCACTGTATATTAGTTTTTGTTTTGAGATAGAGTCTCACGTCATCTGGACTGGCTTTGAATTTGCTATATAGCCAGGGATAGCTTTGAACTCCTGATCCCCCTGTCTTTGTATCCCTGAGTTCTTAGCTTATAGGTGTATTCTACCATGTCAGCTCTGCCTAGTATTTTTATCAGAAGAATTTCTACCATCTTCAGAAGTTCTGAAGAGGCAAGGTAGTATGCTAGGGCAAGCCTAATCCTATCACTCAGATTTCAGACATCTGATTGCCAGAGTATGAATGAGCATGTTTCTGTTATTTTTAGTCCATTCTGATAGCTCTAGAAAATTAACATGGGCCCTGAGAGTTTGTGAAACAAGGTAGCCTGTTCTTCTTCATGTCTCCTTCAGACCTGGGTCAAGTTCTATCACACCCAGGCTCAAACTAGGATGAAGAGGGGGACTATGAGAAGATCTGTCTGAGCAAAGGCTTGATGGCCAGAATGTTTGGATCAAGTCTGATTGGCTGTGGAGTACCTAACCATGGTGAAGAAAACTGGAGAGGCAGGAGGAGGTCAGACTGACAGTCCCATTCCCCAGATAAATACGATACTCTTAGCTTTGGACTTGACTTCCCCTTTCTCAGAAGGAAAGGCATGTGAATCTCACATAAATTACCACGCAGACAGCACCGGAGCCAACCTCCCTCCTCTCCAAGGCTTACACAGGGATGCTGCCAATTTCTGTTTTGAAAAATCTCTATGTCCCTGTTTGTTCTGAAGAGTGGATAACCTCCCTGATCCCCACCTACACTTGGAACAAATCGAAAGGCAGGTATCAGCAAGATGCTATCGAAAGATGACTTTCAATGTGATAAAATCTTGCTGGAGTGTGTGGGTTTGTGTGAGAGCCACATGCATCTAATACTGGCTCAGTTCACCTAGCAGAACGTGGCATTTTGTGGAGCAGATGGACCAAGGTGGAATCACTGTCTCGATCCATGTTGGGATCAGAGAGAAGACATACACATTCACAGGCTTGGGGTTTTGGATAGAGATGTCCATGTTGATAACAGAGCCACATCTGTCCCCACCATCTGGAATTCAAGGCACTTCAGAAGGCAGGAGTCAGAGCAGGCAGGAGGCCAAAGTGCTTAAGGGAAGTTTGCTGCTCCTTGCGAACTTAACACCATTCTTGCACATGTGCCTGCATGAAACCATCCTGGTCCAGGGAAGGTTTAAGGCATGATATGGAAAGGGAAGAGGAACGGCCTTAAAAAGCCACACCGAGGCAGTAGATGTTTATGGTTTGATCATCCATGAGAACTTAGGCATAGAAAGAGCTTCAGGGTTAGAGTGTGGAGACAAGATGTTGTTAGCTTCACCATAAACCTCTCCTTTGGGATATGGATTCACCAGTTAGAACAAACCCCCAAGTATGTTTGTTACATATGTCCCATATTATATTGGGAGTATTATATTATAAATAATGAATATTTACATATGGTATATGCCTCACATCCAGGCACACAGGTCTCATGTGTAGGACTCCTCTAAACCCTGTCTAAGGTGATGATCTTGGAGAGAGGAGTCTGGCTGAAATGTCTCTGGGAGCAAAGACACAGATATTTCTTTAGTGTGGCACTGATGGAGAAGCCCACTAGTGACAGTTAGCTTGGATGGAAAGAGAAATCCCGGTTGTCACTGTAGCTTCTAACTCACTGTAAACGTCCACTTTCATCCTGTGTGAGGTGTTATTCTGATGTGGACTGGATTGTTACTCAGGGTGATGACACTCTGGAAAACCATCCAGGTCTCCAGACTGGGTATTTTATAGCGGGAACAATGTTGTCCTTAGAGCTGGGGCACAGTAGGTTTCTTCCTGCTCTCAGCTATGGTCTATTTTGGTGTATAGCCCAGCTTTTTTCAGGGTGCTGGGCCTCTCTGGTTTGTGTATCTCCACTGAGCTCAGAGACTTCCCAGAGCCTTATTCCTACACAACTCTTCTCCCCGACCCTTGCCCACTCCTATACCAAACCAAGGACTCCAAGGCCTGAATCTCCAGGATGCTTCAGGCTTGGCTGACATCTTTACCTAGATGTCCCCAAGGAGCCTCACTCAACTTTTTGAAAATCAAATTCCTTTCTGTTTTCCCCCACATCTGAACTTGCTGTGGTGCAGACACTACATGAAGAGATGAATATAATTTTATTTCAACAGGACTTTTACTTCCAAGAACCTGTAGAGAGTCAGATACGCTCCCCTGTGCTTGCTTGGTGAAGAGCAGCCCCTGCTCTACACTGGCATCGTCGTGATCTCTTTGCAAGGCCAGTCATATACTCTTGTTTCAAGGTCTTCAGTGCTTCTCCACATTCTTCCCCAGCCCTCTGGGACCTGGCTCTGTGCCACCTTTCACACTCTGTCCCCTGCATTATCTGTACCCTGATCTTGATGTGGTTCCCAGAACACTTGGTTCTACTTGTCAGTTCCATACCTTGGCACACCTGTCTGATTTGCTGGAAAACTGTTTTTCTTCCCACAATCCAGCTTCTGATATGATGTTCCTGTCTGTAGACGGAACTCCTGTGCCTTCCTCTCTCCACTTCAATTGTTCCTTCATTTGCGCCTTCATCTAGCATTTGTGTAGGAGTCTCATTGTGAGCCATTGTCATATATCAGGGAGCTTGCAGAGAGTATGGTAAGGTAGGGGTGGGACATGGGGAATGTTCAACCTGGACATCAGGTGGGTAACTTGGGACTGGAGACATTTTTTCCAAATGAGGTTACCTACACTAAGACAAGTCATTTATTGTGCAATTTTAAATTGACGCCCTGTTGCTAGAACATGCTGTCCAAGTACATTATAACGGTTGTTTTTAAATACTGGAATTATCCTGTGACTAACAGGATAACCCAGCAATCTGTCTTGGAGACACTGATTTGTTACATGAAGATACTTAAAACAAAGAATGGTTTTTGCAATCTCTCCATATTGTTGCTTCATTTTAAAATCGTATTAGAAGTTTAGAAAAGTAAATATAAGCTCATCTTGACATTTAAGAAACCATGCATGGGACAGTGGTGTCATGGCAAGTAACGAGGGCATAGACATTTTTGTGTGCTTTTTTTAAAAAAAAAAATTATGCCTTGACAATCTCCTCACCAAAGCTACACCAAGAAACTGTGTGCTTGTGGACACAAACAACATGGAGCTTGCTGTGGACCTAGAACTTTGATCCTTTTCTGATTCCATTGAAGGCAACTGTCCACAAGCAACTCTGGGATAGAAATATTGGAGGTGCTTGATGCTCAGAGCTGCCCAGAGTCAAGTTTGGCTTTGGATGGTAGACACACAATAGAGATGGAGAGAGACAATGTCCTCACTCCAGTGGCTTCCATCACAGTATACTCAACAAGCAAATAAGATGGCAGAAACGTCAACAAGGAAGGGTATTGTGCAAGATGATGTGACAGAGAAGGACAGAAGGTGTCGGCGAGAAGAGAGGGATGGCTGCCAGGCGTTTCTAGTGTTTATAGGGTGGACATGGAGTTTTTACTCCATTGTTCCGACTCTGGCCATGGGCTCACAATGCTCCTCTAACTTTCTAGTTAAGACTGCCACATGGCATTTATTTGTTTACTTGTGTCTCCTGGTCGACTATAAGCTACTCAGCAGCAGCAGTCCTCCTTGAAGGCTCCACATCTCCCTTGGGCCTGGTACAAAATTACTCCTTCATTGGAAGTTGTTGAGTGAACGCATCTCCTCGCGCCCTCCAAATGCTGCCTGTGTCTTGACCACCAACCAACCACAGCATATGATTCAGGGAAAGCAAATCCAAGTTAGGGGAGAACCTTGACATTCAGCTCCCTGCAAGCCCACTTCAAAGGAAAATGACTGAAAAGACATGGTCACTACATGTGCATTCCATTTACCTTAAAAATCAGGGTTTCCAGGCTCATCCAAACAGCTGAAAACGAGCTTTAAGATGCTCAACACACACACACACACACACACACACACACACACACACACACACACACACACACGCATGCACGCACTCAGGCATACATGCGCAGAGTGGCTGAGTTTAACTAGTTGTGGTGATGCTTTTAGATCAAAATAGTCAGGTTATTGCCTGATTCCTCAGGAAAGACAAAATGTCTCAGTTCTGATTAGGAAAAAAGAAAGAGTCATTTTAAAACTTAATTCTTCAAAAAAAAATTAATTATATCCTTCATCCAGAAAGCATGAAAGAAATACTAGCTCACTACAGAACATTTGGAAAGTACAGAAAATTGTCAAGACCCTCATTGGATCCCTTGGTACCCTGCCCTCTAGTCTCCATAGCAACTCATGCTGACAGCTCCTAGAGGAAGTACTAGAAAGGAGGGATTTTGCAGTTGTTTCATCCATTGACTTCTCAAAGGCTGCCTTTTTGTATTCACGTTTACTTTTATCTGATTAGGAAAGTAATATATTCTCATTTGGGGACTGATAAGAAGCAGGTGCCTGCCATCTTTTTCCCACTAAGAGATAAAGGCTGGCAATGTTCTGCTCTGACACACTTTCCCAAAGCCTGCATTATAGCAAAGGAACACAGGTGAGAACGCAGTGGGTAGGCAAGGTGGATGCAGCCTATGGAATTATTCCCACGTGTTCACATTAAACATGTTTTCCCATCCTGAAAAATCTCTTAAGTGGATGTTGACAATAATGTAGCACCTGGATTTGATAGATGGCCATTTAGTTCATTGTTTTCAAAATATGGTGACCTTTCTAAATTTTTTTCTCCAGCATAATATTTGTATTAATTATTTGGGGATTTCACACAATGCACCCGATCGTTCTTGCTTCCCATTTTTCCCACCCTTGAGCCCTCCCCCCAAAATAAAATAAACAAATAAAACACCAAGTAAAATTTCTATTGCCCATGTACTCATTGGAGCAAGGTCAGCCCCTTAAAGAACACTGAATCGTGATCTCTTCCCCCTTACTCCCACCTGAAGACATCAACTGTGAAGAGCTACACTTCAGCATCTTTATCACATTGGGGGTGGGGGGGCGGTCTTTTCAATAGCTCCTTGTCTGGACTGTTCCTTTTTGGGGGGACTGGGGGAGGTTGTCACAGGGGCCTTCAGTGTCTCTTATTCTTAGTTATGAATCTGTAGTCATCAATACCACCACAAAAGGAACTTCCCTGCCCATAGCAGCTGACAGCAGCATGGATTGTGGACTTGCACACTGTTTCCAGCGGCAGCTTGGATCACGGACGTCAACATGGTTCCCAGCAGTGGCAGCATGTTTTTACAAATATATACGTGTGCATGTGTGTAAATTTATGATGTTGTGGCCAATACTTTTAGGTACAGACTGTGTGAATTTCAGGTTATCCTTTCATAAAAATGAAAATCTGGGTCATTATCTGTGTGCATGTGTTCAAACCCATGATCTTTAAAGTCTAAGCAGGGAGTTTAACTCAGTGAAGTTGCTTTGGGCAGTTAGTTGGCAATATCTGCTAAATTAAACACAAGTTTACCTTGCAAGTGAACATGCCCGCTCAGAGATCTAGACCCAAGTAGAGTTCATCTGTTCTTGAGAAGATGAGCTCAAGAGCACTCACAGTTTGTTTCCTAATTGTCTCAAACTGAAAATAACTCAAAACTTTGGAACATAAAAATTAATAATTATTAGCAGTATATTGATAGAATGCAACTCTACATGATACAACTGAAATTTTTGTGGCCCCCAGTTATATGTTGAATGTCATTAGTGTGGTGATGTCAGGGGGCAGAGCATTTGGGATCCATAAATGCCCTTAAAGAAGTTATTAAAAAAAAAAAAACAGTCCAGTCCCCTCCTCCCAGGCTGAGTAAAGTATCCCTGCATAAGCCCCAGGTTACAAACAGCCAGCTCATGCACTAAGGACAGGTTCTGGTCCCACTGCCTGGGTGCCTCCCAAACAGTTCAAGCTAATCAACTGCCTGGACTGAATCTACCAGGTTGAGCTGAATCCCCAGGGAACTCTTTGCCCTGGAGGAGATGGGAATGGGGGGGGGGATGGAGGGAAGGCGGCGGGGGGGGGGGGGCTGGATGGGGGAGGACAGGGGAATCCGTGCCTGATATGTAAAATTAAATGAAATTATAAAATTTTAAAAAAAAGCCATAATAGCAGCTGATGCAGCCAGCCGAAGTGCTGAGAGTAAGCGACTATTGATGGAGTGCTGAGTCCTAAATGGACACCTATGTCAACTGCCGCAAGTCTTGGAGAACATTTTGCAAGAGCAAGTAGAAAGAATGTAAAAGCCAGAACATGGTAAGAGCTGCTGTGAACTAGTGTCTTCTGTACATGATCTTACCGGTGCACTCATGAGCTAATTGCAGCTGTGGTTATCTGTAAAAGACTTGCTGAAGAGCGAGCCAACAAGATCAGTCAACATGCCAGCTGGGAGCACTAATTGGACTCAATATATATTAAATGCATATATATTGAATATATATTAAATTGTGTGCAATTCCGGAGTTCTCTGCTAGCTTTTGCACAGGGCAAGGATGTATTGAAAAACGTGTTATCCATGTATTAGATAGTCCAGCCTCAGCGGCCAGCCTCTTGATCTTTGCACAGCCTACAGCCGTGAAGCTACTATTTAAAATTTATGTAGTTAATGAAATCTATTGTTTATCAGTTTTGTCTCAAGAAGAAAAGAAGTCTACCAAGCTAGAACATTGTCTCCCCAGCGGTGGGGTGGGGAAAAGCAAATGTCACTTCCGCATCTGGTAGGTACTTGATGGGAAAACTTTGGTGGCAGAGCCCTGCAGATATGAAAGCAGCATGTTGCAAAACCAGTCTGCTTCCCATGCCTTGGAATGCCTAAGAAAGTGTGTGGCTCAGCAGGAAGGAAGAAGAGGTCAAAGTCTGACTTTAAGAAGCAACCCCTTCTTTTGCTTGATGCCTCAGAAATACTGACCTTTCCCCTAGATCAAGCCAGCTAAAAATTCCGGCATGAAGGGTTGTATTTGAATGGAGGAAAGAAAGGAGGTTATATAAGTATATGATCATCTCAAAAAAAAAATACTTTTTAAAAGTCCAGCATGGATGGGTTTCCACCAGCTATCAAGGTCCTCCTACCCATGGCCTAGGAGTTATTGACAGTTGACAACAAGGGAGGAAGGGAGGAGGAGGAAGAGGAGGAGGAGGAGAGAGAGAGAGAGAGAGAGAGAGAGAGAGAGAGAGAGAGAGAGAG
>CABHPQ010167555.1:0-12944 GCA_902168405.1 Peromyscus aztecus
GTGTGTGTGTGTGTGTGTGTGTGTGTGTGTGTGTGTGTGTAATGTCACATGGGCCAAGCCACCTCTGGGTTTTCCCAAGCCAGCTGGCCACTTAAATAGTCCTTCTAACTCCTCTGAGGTTCAAGAACAGGAAAAACAGAATTCCTAAAAAGTAACCATTTAACACAATAATTCGGTGAACTGTTGCCAAAACGTGGCCAGGATGAGGTGAGAGGATGGGGCAGAGGGGTTGGGGTGAGGGCAAGAGCAGGAGCAGATGGGCTTCAGGGATGAAGGGGGGGGGTACTAAAAGGGAAGAAATGCAGGGAGGTGGGAGGGAGGAAGGGAGGGGAGGAAGGATGGAGGGTGAAGGGAAGCCACTGGGGGACATGAACTGCACAATCCGTTACTTTGTACATGTTTGCTAAGCATCCACATGTGTAGGAAGCCCTGAGCAACTCTGGGCGTATGGACAGTGGGTGGAAGGATAGGTGGGTGGGTAGGTGCAAGATTGGTGGATGGGTAACCAGGTGCCGGATGGATGAGCAAGTGGGTGAAGATGGACAGCAGACAGTGAGTAGGGGGCGGGCAAGGAAACAGATGGATACGATTACCACATGAGAGGCTGGCTCGATGGGTGGGTAGATGGGTGGGGTGGGTGGCTAAGTGGTTGGAGAGACAAATAGACTAGTTAGTTAGGGAGCAGTAGACTGATGAGCAAGTGATCAGATGGACAGGAGAGATAGGAGAGTGTAGACAGATGGATGGGGTGAGTGGTAGGGAGTGAGGGAGGCTTGCTAACATACTGGGGAAGGGAGCAGACAGGCCAGGAAGCTGAGCGGGAAGTGGGTGGGTAGATAGGCTGATGGGGGGTAGCTAATGAAAGAGTGGGGCGATGGACTGACTATGAGTGAGCAGAAGAGGGATGGATGGGGGACGGAGCCATCCACGGCTTACCTGGGCTCTGGCCTTCACAGCATCGTACTCCGCCTTCATCTTCTTCTGGGCATCTTCATCCACACTGGGGTCCCCGATCCTGTTGAACAGGGAGCCTGCCTCCTCCAGCAGCCTATCCAGGAGCACGGCCTGATTGTCCACATTATGCAGCAACACCTGGGCATGGCTCAGCTGCCACTGCTTCTCCTTCAGGCCCAGCTGCAGCTCCACAGGGGGCTCCAGAGCGACCACCATCTTCTGGAACCAGCGGTAAAACTCATCCCGGGCCAGCAGATACTCGCTCCAATGCAGCCACACCCACTCGATGCGGCTGTGGGAGAGATGGAGGGGCTGAGAGGCCTGCCCCCAGCTCCTGGGCGTAGAAACCCTGTCGCTGCCCCCTCCCAGATAGTAGGGGCTGTGTTATAGGGACATGAAGGTGACTTCTCTATGCCGAGTCACAATCCAGATTCTAGACTCTTCTTTCCTATGAGACCTTGCATCCTGTAAGTAATCTCCCAGATGAGGCCAAGCCTGGACTCTATACATAGCCTCAGCCACCCACTGGGGAGATGAAGTTCAGGGGGCCCTGAGCCTCCAGCACCCCAGATTCTGAACTCCCACTGCCAGTACACAAATCCTTCACTCTGCCCCTAGTGGCCCCAGGCCCTTAGCATACACTGCCTGAAAGCAATTAGAAGATTGCTCCAGGACTGTGCCTGACATTAGGCAGAATACAACTATCCACGGGCCAGTTAGTGGCCGACAGGTGGTGATAGAGGACTGAGGGCCTGTGTGAATTCTCAGGGTAGCTCCGCCCGTTCATCTGCCTCAGTGTCCGCCTCTCTAGGGGACCCTATCTCTGCAGCCAACATGGAGACATTTGTTTGTAATGTCAGAGAGAAGGGTTTGGAAGGCAGAGAGTTCTGTTCCGTCATGCGCTACCGTGTTCAGATTTACATGCGCTCTGGGGATCTGAACCCAGGTCCTCACACTTGCATAGCAAGCGCTTTACCCACTGAGTCATCTCCCTGGTCAAGGCCAGGCCTTCTCATTTGTCTGCCTTTCTGCAGAGGACACATACACAAACCCATTAGGACTGCTGACGCAACAATTCAAGTGTCCAGGGTCCACCCGTCATCACCATTACGCCTGTGTGTTATTAGAAAGAGCCACTGGCCTGAATCCACAGAGGACATGCTGTTCCCAGGACCCCTAAGTCCGAAGAAGTGTCACTCAGACAGAGGTCCCAAGATGGTACGGTGATGGGTAAGGAGGGTCACCAGCATCTGAGCACGTAGCAGTGAGGTCCCCTGCCCATCCCTCACCTGTGGCAGTGAGTCATGTAGGTGACCGTCTCCTCCCACTGGGACTTGATATCCTTCAGCTGGGCCAGGATCTCAGGCTTCTGGCCCTCCTGGCAGGTTGCCAGGAGGGCCTCAGCCGCCCGCAGGACCAGTTCCACCTTCATGCATCCCTCAGGCTCTAGCTGGCAGATTTTCTGTGGATACAACAGCCATCTTCCCAGGGTTAGACACACCACCACCAGGCACAGGCACATTGTTCCAGCGCCAAGAGCTGGGATTTCGCGGCTAGAGTTGCTGCAGCCCAGCTTAAGGCCCTACACTCTTCTGATGTGCCCCCTGAGCAAACTGCTAGCGGGGCTCTGGGAAGGGAGAGGGAGCCCTGGAGGTTATCCCTGTCCTTGACCACTGGGCCACATCCAGCTTCCAACTCAGACAGAGTTCACTCTCTGCTGGGATGTGCCTTCCGCATCCTGTACCATGGTATGAGCAGATCAACCACTCGGACTTTAACTCAGAAGAAAACAAGTGTAGGCAGCGTGCATCACCGTGTGTGTGGCCTTGAGGTGACACCCTCAAGTCTGCTGTGAGATGCTACTGTGGTCCCCACCCAGCCAAGGCTCTAAAGGAGTCAGTCATACTGCTTTGCCCTTTGCTCCAAGGCCCTGCTCCCACGGGTGACGGGAATTCTGTAGTCCATTCCTGATGGGTGAGTCACTCAAGGACACCCCGGAGCCTTGCCTACGTCCATCCAGTCTGTCTCCAGCCTGTCTCTCCTGCCCTCATCTCTCTTTCTTTAAATTTATAAATAATAATTTGTGTGTGGGTGTGTGGGTGTGTGTGTGTGTGTGTGTGGGTGTGGGTGGGTGTGGGTGGGTGTGGGTGTGATGTATGTAGGTGAGTGTGTACCACAGTAATATGTAAAGTTCAAAGGACAATTTTGAGGCGTCTGTTCTCTCCTACTGTGGGCCCTGGAAATCAAATTCATGTAGTCAAGTTTATGAGGTATCCTAGTCAACTTGGCAAAACCTAGACTCATCTGAGGAGAGTCTCAAGTAAGGGATCTTCCTGATCAGATTGGCCTGTGGCCAGGTCTGTGAAGGAATTGTCCTGATTGCTCGTTACCCGTTGTGGGTGGCACCATCCCTAAGCAGGTGTGTGTATGTGTGTGTGTGTGTGTGTGTGTGTGTGTGTGTATGTGTGTGTGTGGGGGGGTGGATGAAAGAAAGACAGAGAGCAGAATGTTCCTCCATGGTTTTTCCTTCAAGCTCTTGCCTTGAGGTCCAGCCTCAACGTCCTTCACTGACAAATTGTGACCTGGAAGTGTTAGCCAAACAATCCCTTTACACTCCACTTTTGGTTAGGCTAGACTTGGAGAGACAAGAAAGCACCCGAGATCTTCTGCTCTTTCCAAGCACGTAATCTTGATGCCTCCTCAAAAGGAGCTGACAGGTCTCAGAGGAGACAGAACTCTAAGCAACCTCCCTTCCACAGAGCGACAGGCTTGCTGTCACCAAGCAGGAAGAGACATTTGCTGTGCCCCGAGGCCAGGAGAGGCTGAGGCCACAGCAGAGAAGGGGGAGATGGGGGGACAGAGAGGAAGAATTGGTCCCTCCTTCTGTCACACCCACCCTGCCATAGCATGGGGGCTCCCTTCTGTAGCTTTTGCTCGGCATAAGGGCCCTCACTGGTGAGCTGGGATCCCAGGGAAGTCTGGCAAGACAGGAGCAGCAGAATCGCTCTGCTGGTTCAGAGCAGCTGGTGGCAAAGATGGCGTGCGGATTAGATGGAGAGAAGGAGGCAGTGGAAGTCAGAGCAGACTTTCTCAAGGGCTTCCCCTCAACCCAGCCAACACTAGCTGACCATAGGCTGGGCATGGCACTGGACAGTGTGGCCCATTCTGGGATGTCCAAGCAGGACAGAGAGAGGGCTGCAGACAAGAGAATCGTAAAAGGAACTAGAACTGGGAAAAATCCAAAAGGGCTTCTTGGAGGAGGCAGCATTGATGCCAAGCATGGAAATGGTGCCCACAATTGGAAAGGTGGAGGAGCGAAAGTGGAGAAGCAAGATGTAGCTGTGGATGCGCACACCTGCCTTCCGGAAGCCAGGCCCCCAAAAATGCTAAGGTGCCCCTGATCAGGACAAGGCCTAGAAGCTGGTGAGAAATCTGAGGATGGGACTCAAGTGCAGGGCCCAGAAGGCTGGGAACCACAGAGTGAAGAGAATGAAACATGGGGACTTGGAAGAGGATCTGGGAGCTCTGTGACCACAAGTATGGCCAGTGTCCCAGTGTCCTAGCCCACAGGAATCAGGTGGTCCTCCCAATTCCAGGGCTGAGCCCATCCACACATACATACACATACAAGCATACACACACACACACACACACACACACACACACACACACACACTTACCAGCCTAGCTAGACAACAGCTCCTCCTATGTCCCTCTCAGCCCCCACTCACAACCTGCCAGCCTGCCTGTAGGTGCAGAGTTTCACGTGACAGGCTGCTGGGGAAGGGCACTGGAGGCCAAGGGGTGCTGATGGGCAGCGATGGGCAGGAGGGTGCCAGGAAGCCAGCTGGGGGCAGAAAAGCCTGGCAGTATTTCATTTCACACGCTCACTCATGCCAAGCTGACGGGCATTCTGAGGAGACACAGTTCATGGGCAAAAGCCCAGTGACAGGAAGTAGAGAGGAGTGCACAGGCTTGGGAGGGGAAACAGCAAAGCGGGGGTGGGGTGGGGCATCTCAGACACGAGGATTTCTAATGCCGGGTGAAGTTTGGTTTTCCTTTGGCAGACAATGGGAGCTGTGGAGAGCTTCAGAGGAAGACAACAGAAGACTTGATGGTTAGTCTCAACTGTCAACTTGACAGGATTGAGAGCCACCTGGGAGACTGGCAAAGCGCACTTCTCGGTGGGTCTGTGCGAGCTCTGACCAAATCAACATATGTGTATGCCTGTGTGTATGCAACGTGTACGTCCACAGAGGCTGAGAGAGAGTGTCTGATCCCCTGGAGCGGGAGTAACAGGCAGTTGTACGCTGCCCAACATGGGTGCTGGGAACTGAACTCGGGTCTTCTGAAAGAATGGCAAGGACTTGTAACTGCTGAGTCGTTTTCTTTCCAGACTCCTCCCACCTTTTTAATAATTTATTTTACTTTTAGTTATGTGTATGTGTGCCTGTGTGAGGGTATGTGCGTGTGAGTACAGGTGCCAGCGAAGCCCAGAAGACAACAGATCCCCTTCAGCTAGAGTCACAGGTGGCTGTGGGCTACCTGAGAGGCGTGCTGGGAACCGAGTCTGAATCCTCTTCTAGAGCTGGATGACATACTTAGAGCTGAGGCATCTCTCCAGCCCTCAACCAGTGGTTCTTAATTGCTCCCCACTGAGGGTAGAAGTGGGCCGATCAACCCTAGCTGAAACCAACAGGGTTAGGGGACTCACCTGTATGTGCAGATTCCCGCCCCCCACCACCACCCCAGATGAGGGACATTTTGGATGAGCAGCCGGGTCATCTTGTAGAACTTTCTGGAAGATCAGAACCTCAGCCTTAGCCCCAAACCACCTTATCAGAGTGTATATTTAAGCAAAATGACCAGGACATCTAAACACAGGTCAGGGTGTGAATGACTCTAGTCTCTCAGCCACAGGAGGAGAGAGATGGCCGATGATGCCACAGTGCCAGCAAAGCCCGGCCACTGCCTACCTCTGTCTCACGCAACCGTGCCTCCAGGGCTGCTCGGGGCCCCTGTGTGTTGTCATTGACCTGAAGCTGCTCCTGTACCACCTTCATCCATGCCTGGGCATCCTCCACACTTCTGTCAAAGTCCTCCTGGGGCTGCTGCGTCATGGCACCTGTGGAGACTGAGAAGGACCACATGAGGTCAGAGCTATGGAGAGACCCCAGGCAGCAGCAGGCACAGCATACCAGTGCCCCCCATGATGCTCCCCACTTGGCACAGTTGCCAGTCCTAGGTGCCCAGAGCTGGAAATGGACAGGGAGAAAGCAGGTACAGCCTCTGCTGTGCGAGCAGTAGCTGGTAGAGACATCCCCTTGTCACGTAGCCTCCCTGTTCCGTTCTCTAGCTTGGGAGCAAGGTGGCTCCTATCTGCATTCTCAGGCCCTCCACAAAGCTCTCAAAGCTCACAGACAGAGAAGGCGAGACCCCAAATGACCTTGATTTGAATGGGTCCAAGCCCTCAACTGAAAGATCACTGTCCCGGGCATCACAGAAGCCCAGAGCACTCCTGAAATGAACATGGCAAGGAGACGACCATGTGAGTTTATATTGTTCCCACTTCACACCAACTTGGGTCTCCAGCAGTTCTTGTTTGTGTCCCTCTGTGGCAGGGGGAGGTGGGGGAGGGAGGTGCCCTCACAGACACAGGCAACCAGCTGACTCAGCCCATCTGAAAAGCCCACCCTTTCCTTAGTGATACCTGCCAGCTGGGGCAAGCCACACACCCACACCAATCCCCACGGCTGGGCTACTCCTAACCTCATCCTGCACTGTGAGTGCAAAGTCTCAGATTTTCTCATCCAGCGTTCTCTAAAATTCCATTAAACCAGGACAAAACTCTTTTGCATTCCGATTCTAAGTGTCAGCTGACAGTGACTATAACCTGCTTTGGATTAAGGTTATTTACATCCACATTCTGTGTAAAGGGATTGGGTCTGACTTATCTGCCAGTCTCCCATGATGCCTTGCACAGAACGTCCAAGGCTGCTGGAAGAAGCAGCCCAGAATGGGCGTACACTCTAACACTAAACTCCCCACACACCATTTTCTCATTATTTTGTTTTATTGCAAATGCTGGGGATGGGACACAGGGCTGTGCGTCTGCTAAAGAAATACCCTACCATGGAGCTGCATCCCAGCCATGCTACTATTTAAAATGGCGAAATGTGGCCTGGAGAGATGGCTCAGCGGTTAAGAGCACCGACTGCTGTTCCTGAGGACTGGGGTTCAATTCCCAGCACTCATATGGCAGCTAACAACTGTCACTAACTCCAAGATCTGGCACTCTCACACAGACATACATACGTGCAGGCAAAACACCAATGCAAATGAAATAAAAGTAAATAAATCATTAAAAAAAATAAAAATAAAATGACAAAAATGTGTAGGGCATAAGAGTAGAAGGTGCCTATAGGGCAGAAAGTGGAGGTCTAAAGAGAGGGGAACAAGAGAGGGTGACGGGCAAGAAGGAGATAAAATATCTAAAATACTACATAAGCTCACTCATATGTAAAATCTGTGTTTAATTATATCACACCTGTGCATACACACATGTAATGGAAGCAGAGGGAGACTATTTGGAATGAGGAAAGGAATCAATGCGGGGGGGATAAAGAGGATGGGTAGGGGAGTTGGGGAGGTGAGCAAAGAGCAATGGGATGTGTGAATGAAAAGTCATATGTACCACAGATCATGAAATCTATTATTCTGTATGCTAACTAAAAAATAATAAAATTAGTAATAAAGTGGCTAACCGAAAGGAAGCCAGAAGCAACCTCCACGTCCAACCGCAGGGACTTGGTTTGTATTACGGTCTATGGTGTACTTGCACTTGAGACTCTGTAGTCGCCCACAGAATGCAAGCTTAGCAGGGACTTGTGGAAGCGAACACTGAGGAGACAACACCACAGTGAGGCAGAATTATGTATTTAGTATATAGCTAACACCTAACAAAAATGAAATACCGCCACCAAGGGGCTGGGGGGGATGGCTCAGCCGTTAAGAGCACTGGCTGCTCTTGCAAGTGGACTTGAGTTCATTTCCCAGTGCCCACATGGTGGCTCACAATCACCTGTTACCCCAGGGGTGTCTGACGCCCTCTTCTGGCCTCCACAGGCACTGCATGCATATACATGGTACACAGACATACATAAAACAGACATAAACGAATCTTTAAAAAAAAAAAGATCAATACTAAAAAGAAAAAAAATCCACTCATATAAAAATGTTGGGACTCCCCATTACTGGGCTCATGTGACTAAATAAGAGTTGAGGGTATGTAGAAGTGACCCAGCCAGCCCCTCAAAGGCCTGGTTGCCCATATATAAGACCTGAGGTTTCTCCTATGAGGAGAGCCACCATGGCCTCAGAAGCTACTTGGCAAAGGGCAATTGTCCATGCCAACATCACCACTGAAGGATTCTGCCTTGTTATTTTTACTTATATTTTAAAATATTTATTTTATTTTTAAGTATGTATATGTATGTATGTAGGTATGTATGTATGTGTATGTGCATATGAACATGGGTGCCTGCAGAGGCCAGACCTGTCAGATCCTGTGGAGCTGGAGTTACAGGTGGTTGTGAGCCTCCTGACGTGGGTGCTGAGAATCAAACTCAGATCCTCGGGAAGAGCAGTGCTTCTAACTGCTGAACCCTCTCTCTGGGCCATCCCGTATTTTCAATCTCACAAAACTTTGTGACAGTTTTCAGGAAAGAGCAACCATCTTTTTACGATTAAAAAAAAAAATAAGTAAAACCTTTTCCGAACATGACTAAATCACTCAAAAAGCCTTGGCTGGGAATCTGGCTGGCCTCAATCCCCACGGCACTGGGTGGAGGAATTTGTGGCAGACAAAGAGACACAGACAAAGGCCGTGCCAGCCGTACTGGGCCAAAGGACATGGGCATGGTAGGCGGTGCAGGGCAGCCGGCATGCTAGGCGTGGCTGCTGCCCATTCAGAGCTCAGCCCCCCAACTCGCTGTTTTTCTTTTAGAGCTGTTTTGACATTTTTCTAGAAACTTAATACACACCTGCAGCCACTCCCCGTCTCTCTGTGCTTCTTTTGAAATGTGCCTTCACCACGTGTGCTGGCCTCCACATTGGTTCTTTGTGGCCCTGAACTGCCGACTAGCTGCCGGTCTTGTCTAGCTTCCGAGAATTCAGCTTTTATTTTTTACAAACCCAGGAATGTAGGGACAGAAAATCATCCCCAGAGCCTCAGAGGACAGGAGCCCCCTGGTCACCAGCAGAACCCTTTCAAGGGCAGCAGGGCTTGCCGAGGAAAGCATGCTGGTTTGGTGACCCAGTAACGCCTCACCGCAGGCAGGGCTCAGCCCAGCCTCAGACGCCACTCACATTGGCTGGAGAGGCTGCAGGCCGAGTTCAGGGGATCTGAACCTCTTGGACAAAGCTGCCACACCCAGGAATTTAATTAACACGGCGCCCAGCCCACCTCAGGCTGCAGCCCCAGCAGTGAATAAACAGTCATAGCCCCTGTGGCGGCGGCAACGTTCAGGAGGGACAGCTGCCCACAGAGCATGTGTGGCTGCAGGCGGCTAAGCGCCTTCTCAAGTGCAAAGACTGAAGAAAACCAGCCATAATAAGACCCAGTTACCAAACACGGAAAATCAAATTTGAGACACACTACTATTACTACAACAACAACAACAACAACATACTACAACATTAACACAGTAAATCACACACTCTAACCATGGCTCCTATAACTCTCATAACTCTGAAATAATATTGGACATAAACAACACTTGGAGACATGTGTGACAGCTGCACCATTAACTAAAAATACACGTGATGGAATGCCAGGCCCCATGAATAGCGGGAGGTGGGGGGGGGGGGGCTTCGCTGCTGCCTGTGTACATGGAGGAAAACTATCAGCTCAGGGTTAAGTCGAGGTAAGGGTGGAGTCAGTTTCCCATCTAAACTCATGGACCCCCGAGTTCTACCCAGGGGCTCCGTCAGTACAAAGACCTGTATGTGACAGCCTTCATTTAGCCAATGGGGAGAGACTATCTCTGCAGGCAAGTGTAAGAAGCTGACAGCTGAAAAGGCAAATAAAAGGCTGGAGTGATGACCGAGGGGTTAAGAGCACTTTCTGCCCTTGTAGAGGACCCAGGTTCAGTTCCCAGCACCAACGGGGCAACTAGCAACTTGGCAGTTCACAACTATCTGTAACTAGTTCCAGGGGATCCAATGTTTCTTCTGGTTTCTGTGGGCACCAAACACAAACATAGCACACACACACACACACACACACACACACACACACACACACATACATGCAGGCAATCACTTATACACTGTCTTGGTGGTCAACTTGACTACATATGAATTAACTAAAACTCAGGTGGTTGGGCATACCTGTGTTTTGAAGTTGGGAAGACCCACTTTTAATCCAGATCTTTTGAGGTGGGAAGATCCACCTTTAAACTGGGTCACAGCTTCTGTAACCTATATAAAGGACGTGGAGGAAGGAAGCTCTCTCTGCCTGCTTTCCCTCACTCTCACAGGTAAGTCCATTCCTTCGTTGGCATTAGAATCTACTTCTTTGGGATTCCAGCATATACCAAAGACCAGTCGAGAATCCACCTTCACAGACTGAACAACTACTGGATTCTTGGACTTTCTGTTGGTAGCCAGCCATTGTTGGACTAGCTGGACCACAGATTATAAACCATTCTAATAACACATCCTGTGTGTGTGTGTGTGTGTGTGTGTGTATAAATATATATGTGTATGGGACTATATGAATATTGAATATATATTAATATATATGCCTTGACCTCACAAGTGGAAATAGTATTTTAAAAAGAAACTGTACTCAGGGGCTGGAGAGATGGCTCAGTGGTTAAGAGCATTGGCTGTTCTTCCAGAGGTCTTGAGTTCAATTCCCAGCAACCACATAACGGCTCACAACCATCTGTAATGAGATCTGGTGTCCTCTTCCGGCATGCAGGCATACATGCAGACAGAACAGTGTGTACATAATAAATAAATGAATGAATAAATGAATACATAAATAAATCTTTTTTTAAAGAAAGAAAAGAAACTGTGCTCACTATAACCTGTTGCACATTTATGAAGAACTAGAAGGAGAGCGAAGTTTCTAAACATGAAGACAGCAAGCGGAGGGACGCTGGGCACAGCAGAGGGACACTGGGCACAGCAGAGGGACACTGGGCACAGGAGAGGGACACTGGGCACAGCAGAGGGACACTGGGCACAGCAGAGGGACACTGGGCACAGCAGAGGGACGCTGGGCACAGGAGAGGGACGCTGGGCACAGCAGAGGGACACTGGGCACAGCAGAGGGACACTGGGCACAGGAGAGGGACACTGGGCACAGGAGAGGGACGCTGGGCACAGCAGAGGGACACTGGGCACAGCACACTAAATATGGATAGATAGTTTTATGCATTGATCAAAAGAAAACACAAAATTAAATGAAGCTTTAAAAGAATGCTTTCCCGGGGTGGGAGAGATCACTCGGAGGTTAAAAGCACGTACTGCTTTTGCAAAGGAACTGAATTCCAGCCCCCACATTGAACAGCTCACAACCACCTGTAATTCCAGTTCCAGAGGAATCCTATGCCTCTGGCCTCCATGGACACTGTACTCACATGTACATACCCACACATACACATAATAAAAATAAAGTATTTTCTTAAATGCTTGTGAAGAATCTAGTAGATTCCAAATATGTTTTAAGTAAATCCATTACATGTGGTCTATTTTTAAAATTAATAAACATTTTTCCTCTTAGTTTCCAACTGCTCTTTCCACCCATATTTGTGATTTGGGTGTCATCTGAACAGTTTTCTGGGAGCTTCTTCAAGGCATCCATATGGATGTAGTAGATCAAAGGAACCAAGAAGTCTCCATAGGAACTAGAGATCAGTCACCAGGCTGCAGAGAAAAGGGGATGGTGACATGACCAGACCTGCATTGGAGGTGGCAGGGCGAACAAGCCAGTTAACATCACCCCTCCATGGCCTCTGCATCACCTCCTGCCTCCAGGACCCTGCCCTGTTTGAGTTCCTGTCCTGACTTCCTTCAATGATGGACTATGATGTGGAACTGTAAGCCAAATCAACCCTTTGCTCTCCAAATTGCTTTTGGTCATGGTGTTTCATAGCAGCAATAGAAACTGTGACTAAGACAATGACTATAGGCACAGACAGGATGGGGAGAGGCAGATAGGAAGGGATTGGGCCAGAGCAAGGCACACTGTCCATTTAAAGGCTCCCTTGATCCTGATTCTGGCCCTTGATCCAGAGCAAATGGCTGAGCTGCAATTTGGTGTCAAGGGACCAGTCTTGCAGGAAGGGCAGGGTTCTTGGCATTGACAAAATTGCCCAACATGGCCTCCTGCCCTCTGGGGCTCCATGTCCTGTCTGCCAGGGTCAATTAGACCTCCCTCCCTCTCCTTTCCTTTGTCCAAGCTGAAGCTGAAGGTACTTGGCTGTGTACTGCCGTTGGTAAGGGCCTGAACCCCTGGCCTCAGTCATGTTGTGCTGGTTCGCGTTTCTGTCAACTTGTCATGAGCTGGGGGTCATCCAGGAAGAGGGAACCTCATTTGAGGAAATGACTCTGTCAGATTAACAGGCAAGTCTGTGGGACATTTTCTTGATGAATGGTTGATGTAGGAGGGTCCAGTCCACTGCGGGTGGTGACACCCTGGGCAGGCGGTCCTGGGGTAGGATAAGAAGGTGAACTGTGGAAGCCACAAGGAGCAAGTACTCCTCCGTGGCCTCTGCTTCAGGTCCTGCCTCGAGTTCCTGCCCTGACTTCTTCCCTCGTTCATGATGTGCCTTAACCTGTGAGCCAGATAAACCCTTTCCTCCCCAGGCTGCTTTTGGTCATGGTATTTATCACAGCAATTGAAAGCAAACTAAGACAGACAGACAGATAGATACACACACACACACACACACACACACACACACACACACACACACACA
>CABHPQ010167557.1:8837-47654 GCA_902168405.1 Peromyscus aztecus
CTGAGTGAGTGAGAGGTGCTAGACACACTGGAAGTGCCATATTAATTTAATTTACTCCTTTATATATAATTTATTCTTTTAGGACTTTCGATAAAATTGTTGTGTTACATATTAGATCATGACCCGAATCCACAATTTCTAAGCCTTAATCCCAATGTCATTAAAAGCATTGACGTCATATTTCCTATTTTAAAAAGATGTCATTTTAAAAGTTTTAATAAAGATTAATGCTTAGACTATGGAGGTAGCTCAAGCTACACAGTACTCGCTACTTAAATATAAGGAAGTGATCTCAATACCCAGTGCCCACATGAAAAAGTGGCTAAAGATGCCACTCACTTGCAATTCCAGTACTGAGAAAGCATGTGGTCACTTGGGCTTGCTGGCCAGGTAGCCTAGTCTACCAGTGTGAATTGTCAACCAATAATTTGTCCCACTGGTTCCAATTTGTGTGTGAAAGAACAAAATTTCTATTGATTACACTCTATTTGATGTACATTATTTAAAATATATTTCCTTTAATGTTATCTTTAGATGGAATTGCTCAGCACTATTTTATTGTTTTTACTAATATTGTCTGTGGTGATATATCATGTGCCCTAATAAAATTTGCCTTAAGGTCAGAGGACAGAACAAGCCACTAGATTAAACATAGAGGCCAGGTAGTGGTGGCACACACCTTTAATCTTAGCACTCAGGAGGCAGAGATTCATCTGGATCTCTGCAACTCAAAGCCACTCTGGAATGTGTTGATGTAACCAACCGTCTTATTAAATAAGAAACACAGAACCAATGCAAAGATAAAAGCCCAAGAGGTCAGAGCTAAGATCCTTACCCTTCCTCTGAAGCTGTCCTCTTCAGCCAAAGAGGACTACTTCCTGTGTGTTTGTCTTTATAAAGACTTTCTGGGGCTGGAGAGATGGCTCAGAGGTTAAGAGCACTGACTGCTCCTCCAGAGGTCCTGAGTTCAATTCCCAGCAACCACATGGTGGCTCACAACCATCTGTAATGAGATCTGGTGCCCTCTTCTGGCCTGCAGACATACATTCAGGCAGAACACTGTATACATAATAAATAAATAAATCTTTAAAAAAAAAAAAAAGACTTTCTGTTCTGCCTTCTCATTGATTGTAAAACCAACCACATGACTGTAGGTGCTCATAATAGACTCAATGTCATCAAATTTTGCTACAGATATCCATATTCCAAGCCTTGGATGGAGGACTATTTCCATGAATCCATTGGCATTCCAGGCCTTCTTACACTTTTTTCTTTTTTTTGCCGGCAAAATCTTACTTGTGTTTGAGTTTCAGCTGGTTTATAATAGGCATTTTGCACTTAATATACATATTAAATTAAGTTTAATATGTATATTAAGTGCAGTCACTGTATCAACAGTTCCTTTATGACAACCAAACAGTACATTCACACTCTAAGTAGCACTGTTTCAGCTAGCCATTAACAGAAGACAAATTCGATTTCCTCTAATCATGGGTTGCCACTTCACCAGAACTCATTCACATCAAGCAAGCACCTCAGTACTTGGCACATAAATTCTGGAATCAAGAAGCTATACCAGCTACGTTGTGTGACCAGTTGTCTGTCTCTAAAAACTACATAGGCAAGGCTGGGTCAAGATATCTGAACTGCAAGTTCGGACTGTTGGTTGTTTCTTCAATGACTCTTTGCTCAGAGAATCTCTGCTAAATTTAATTAATCTAAATTTTTCTTCTTAGCAGATTGTTGAACCAGAAGCCAGGAAGAGAAAATATATCTCCTCCATCAATGAAATCCACACTTTCTCATTCTCTCTCTCTCTCTCTCTCTCTCTCTCTCTCTCTATATATATATATATATATATATATATATATATGTGTGTGTGTGTGTGTATATATATGTGTGTGTATGTATATCTGTGCGTGTATGTATGTATATATCTCCCACTTACTCTCTCACAAACAGGTATTAAAAAATAAAAAATAGCAAAATAATATAAAATAAAAACAAACAAATTCAAAAAGGCCAAAACAAACAAACTAACAAGGATAAAGAGCCAAAGAAAAAGCACACACACACACACACACACACACACACACACATAGATGCAGATTTGCACACAATCACACTTACTGAAATCTCACTTTTATTTTCAAAATTTAAAATTTACTCCATACTTAATAATCACATATTTTCTTCATTACTTTCAAAGTACTGATTCCGACTTGTTCTGCAATGAAAGCTTTTGGTAAAGGACACCCTTAATTAAGAAAAAAAAAGAGAGAGAGAGAGAGACAAATAAAACTACATGAATATTTCATTGAAAATATGTTAATTACAAGACATATTTTCTAGCCATCAAAAGTATCATTTGACTTCCCTGTTCAATTATCCCTAAGATCTGTGTGTTCTAGCCTTGACCATCATGCTTCACCCCCTTCCCAGAAATACAACACTTGCATTTCCCTCGACTGACAAACCTTGCTTACATTTCCAAATGTTAAATACACAGTTTAGTCATTATATTGAAAAGCTCTTCAATCAGTGTTTGATGAAACCATTCCTCCTTTTTCAATACTGGCTAGCATTACTTGTTCAAAGCTTATCTGGGTTTGCTCTTTCTTTTAAGAAATGTATGGTCAAACACAAAGACATGATTTTATGTAAAGGACTTCATAGTAAATCTTTTAGGCTTGATAAGTGATGTGTAGTATCAGAAAAAAAGAAAGGTAGGGGGCTAACTCTTGTTCTGATGGCAGGATTAGGAGTAATCCCACCCTCATTTTTGATCCTTAAGTTTTCTCCTTTGATATAGTTTATTTAAATGAATAGTTTCTGAATGTGGACTGTTGAGGACAGCATTAAAATCTCTGAAAGAAGACTCAACATGGCAATTTAACATATATATTAGTTATCATTTTAACTGGTTCTTTATGCTGTTTATATTTTTTATTTTGGCTTTTACCTTTTATAGAACTGAATTATCTCACTCAATTAGGAGATTATAAAGGATAGTTGCTCTATGTGTTCAGGGAGTGAGTAGTTCTTCTGTTCCCATCAGTTCTTCCCCTGAACATTGCAGTTATCTTCCAGAGTTCAGTCGTAAGTATTAATAAGAAAAAAATCTAGAAATTATCTATAGGATGAATATATTTCAAATTCTGAACTTTTATACACAGATTAGGATTCTAATATTTAAATTGTTTACAGGTTTTCACTGATAAACCAAGAAATGACAGGATGTGAGATTTAATTTATGAAGCTAGTTTGGTATTTGAATACATTCAGCAATCGATTATTCTATTAAGAACAGGGAGTTCAAATGTCTAGAATAAGTGCTTAATTATGAGTCAAAAGTAATTTAGTGGTGCCTGAGTTGTAGAGTTTAATAATGGCACACCGATTTGCATTTAAATATTGGCAAGCTCATTGCCTTATGAGAAAGTCTATTCAGCTATAAAATAAGCATTTGAGGCAACATGTCCGGTTGATTAATAACTGGCAGTGCTCCCGATGCTCTAAACGTAATCTGTTGTCACAATCACATGCAACCTCGCAAAAAGTTTATTTTGCAATGTTAATTCTGAAACCATTCTAAATAGCTATTTCAGAAAAGTTGATAAAAGCTGAACCAATAATAAGTAACAGAGTAAAAATTCTCACTAAATGAATTATCTTATGAAAAAAATTAAAATCATAGAATACACACTGAATACTTGCCAATTAAAATAAATCTTTGAAATTTTTTTCTGAGACATTACTAATCTATGATATAACAATGGAAGAGAGACATTGCATTTACCCTTCAATGTTCTCTAGTGATACAGAGAACTAATTGTTTAAAACTAGCAAAGCATATGGACTAATTTACTACCCTGATGCTTATAATTGATGTTTTCAGATCATTATGATTGCCCATAAGTAAAATGCCACTCTATTTGTGTTGAAAGCATATACAGTTTATGCCAATGAAAAATCATACTTAATGGAATGAAAGACTATGATTTTTTCAGTCAATGCATTTCCATGTCTTTGGGGGTCATTGAACAGTAGGGGAAAATTTAGTAGGGAAAATAAATAAATCACCAAACAGGTAAAAATAAATGTCAGTGACAAGTGGCAAAATATCTATAATTTATAAAATTTAATATGATTAAACTTTTTTAAATGAGAAATTTAGGTTTTTTTCATTTGCAATTAATATTATCAGTTTTATTATGAACTCTATGTTCTATCATTATAAAAAATATGTCTTACAAATTGATCCATGCTATACTATTGCTAATGCTGAATACCTTCTTTGAAAAGTGACATTATGATTGTGCTGTTAGTACCTGAGTGACATGGCAATGTGACCATATATCAATCTGGTATTATACATCTATTACTTATAGTGAGTGATGTGTAACCCCACCTGGCATTATATCCCTCATTTTCATTCTGGGTGGTGTCTTACTTGCTTTTATATTACCATGGTAAAACACCATGACCAAGACAACTTACCGTAGGAAACATTAAAATTAAGGGCTCCCAGTCCAGAGGATGGTAGAACCCATGACCAAAATGGTACAGAGCATAGTAGCAGATAGTCAGGCATGGCACTAGGGTAGTACCTAAGAGCTTACTTCTGGGGGCAAAATGAGAAAGAGAGGGAGACAGAGGGAGAGAGAGAGAGGGAGGGAGAGAGAGAGAGAGAGAGAGAGAGAGAGAGAGAGAGAGAGAGAACCAGGAATGGTGTGGGGCTTAGAAACCTCAAAACTGGCTTCCACTGACATGTCTCTTCCAACAAGACATTATCTCCTAATCCTTCTTAAACAGTTCCAGCCACTGCAAACCATATATTCAAATATATGAGTCTATGGGGGGTCATTCTCATTCACACCATCACATGTGGAGACAAAGTCAATATTTTGTTTATGTATATTTTTTGTTCCTAATTGAATTTTGTGGAGTAGGACAGTCTATGTTAAGTTAAAAAATGTACTTTGCTTTTATTTTCAATTTTAATTGTTTTGTTTTGTTGTTCATCAAGTTTTCTTGGAGCACAGAACTGTTGAACAGAACATATGAATAATTAAAGTGGAAATTAAACAACCCTTACATGTATAAATTGTGCTTTCTCTCTCATAAACTGTCAAATACCAGTCTTCTCTTAGGATCTTACCATTCTGAGACAAAGTCTTTTTCTTTGTTAGACACTCCATATAAACTGTCAGTTAGCAAGAATCTGACTACTTAATTGTATGTCATTATCAACAAAAGGTAGATCTTAGTATTCTAGATCAATTCTGTGTTGATATCTACATATAGACAGATATATACCAAGATGATTTGCAAGAGGCTCTTAGTGTAGTATTTCAAAATTTATCTTAATCACAGATAACACGTCATCTTAACTAAGATAAAGAACCCAACTCAGTGGATTTACTCCTGTGTAAGTGCACTGTCAATTAAAATAACCATAAAAATAAGATAAACAGAGTGAAGAAAAGTCTGTTGCTTGTATAAGCAAGAAAAAAAATGGAGATAATCCCAAGTCATTTCTCATCAAATACAGAGAGCTATGGTGCTATATATAGGGAACTCAACAATTCGTATTGAAAGACTCTCCCTCAAATGTATTTAGGAGCACATTCCTTAGTATATGTGCTTTTTTCAAATGTCCCCTTTTCAATATTTAGCATTATCCATTAATTTTGATTGGTTTCTTGTAGTTTTTTTGTAGACAGAGTTATCTGAAATAAATACAATAAAAACAAAAATAAACATGAAGATACGTTAGCATTCCTTTATGGGTGATAGCTTCATTTTCTTACAAGCCCAAGAGCCGACCCCCGAAGATCATATGTAGCTGCTAACTGATAATTCCTAAAAATTTCACATCAACCTATGATGTAGTGATGGGAAATGACAAATCAAATTGTGCTTTGAAGTTCTATAGAATGAACACATATCATAACTAAAATAACAATGACTAGTATCTATCCAATAAATTGCATGGCAATCTGGCATCAGATGAAACAGATAATGCTATATAAACAATTTATGCTTTAAAAAGCATTTTTATTTTAAAAGTTATAGATGTACATAAATAATCATCAGAGAATATCCAGAAAGATCTTTAGCTTCAGGCTAAATGTAAGAAATACTCATTCAGCCACATATTTGTTAATTATATTCAATTTAAAAAGTTTCCCAATCAAACTAAAGATGAAATTACTGAACTCTGTATTTTGATTAATTCTACATAAATACAAAAAAATAAAGATCTATTGCTTGAGTTTTTTTAATCAGGCAAACATCATTTCAGCTATGTTATAAGAAAACAATAAAAGTGAAGCTGTAAATGGTATTGTTGTAAAAGTACTATTAATGTATTTGGAGATGCTTATAACATGTACTGTTTAGTTTGGGATGGGAGATTCAATCAAAGAATTGTCTAGATCAGATGTGTCAGTGGGTATATCTATGGGGTTTCTCTTGATTGTTAATTGATGTTAATTAAAGCTGGCATCATTCACCTGCTTTTGGACCTGGAGTGCAAAAGAATAGAGAGAGTTTTGTGAACAGCAAATAAGTGATATGTATGTGTTTATTTTTCTCTTTGTGGACTGTAGATAGGATGGAACTAGCTACTTGAGTTGCTGTCTTAACTTTCTCTAAATGATAAACTGTAAGCTGGAATTTCAAAGTAAATAAAGTCCTTCTTCTCTTAAGTTGATTTTTGAAGTGTTTTATCACAGTGATAGAAATGAAATTATGATATAAATAGATAAACTATTTCCTATTAAATTTAGTATAAGTTTGCCCATATATACAGCAATGTTTATTGATTTTATTTAAGGCTTCTGAAGATCAATGCCTTATTATCCAAATGACATAATTTGTTAGACACTTTTTCTTGATCTAAAAATTTAAATGTAATTATTTTTAAACCTAATCTGTAGATCAGTTTTTAAAAAGCCATTTACTTTTCTAGGTAACTAAAGAATTTAAAATTTAGAAATAATGATATACTCCAAAAAACCAAAAATTTTTAAGTGGTAAATAGTCAATAATTCCATTTTTCAGATCACTTCAATTGGTTATTAGTATTTGTATGATACAATTCCTCTTTTGAGGATAGCTGTAACATTGGCCACGTTATGCTATAATATCTCTCTCAACAAGTAACTAGAAATAAAGAAGCATATTTTAAAGGTCTGCTTCCTCGCCATAGTCTGTCTTTAGTAACTTTAAATGTAATATAATCTGAAATATACTTATAAAAGATTCTGTTGTGTATTTGAAAAAAAAATCTTCAAAAGAGAATTCATGAATTCCAGAAAGATTTCAGTGGCTATGAAGAAGTAATTGAGTGCTTGACATCTAACTTTGTAGGTCAAAACCTGAAAAGGAAACACCTGAAAATAACTGATATAAAATTGAGGAATTTTTGTGTGGTGTTAGATTGGTGGTTTCATAAAACAAATTGGGTGTGTGACCTGGATTTCAGATGGTGCAAAGAACAAAGGAAGAGTTAGTTAAGAGGTAGAAGTCAGTTTAGGCCAGGAATCTGGAAATAGTAGATGGATATGACCAAGGTCACTTCTAAACACAACCCATATGGCCGGGGAGGAGACAAGAACATGAAACAAATTAAGTTCTAGTTTTCTAGTTATGGGGGATGGATATTGAGGGCACTCAGGTCTTTCAAAGCCAAACAACAAGGTTAAGCCCATGTGCTGACAGACTGTAACATGGCATGTGGAGTGTGCCACCTTGCAATAGTAAGATCGGAAGTGTCATTCAAGGTTTTTGCCACTTTAAATCTCAACTACTGATTGATGAACAAGGATGCTATGTAAAAGGAGGTCACAGGTATAATCTATTTCAGACTGAGTTTCTAAAAACTATCTTGCAGTTTATAATATATGAAAGAAAGTCATAACTGTAAATATAATGTAATATTAGTGAAAGAAGTTTTTACATATTGATATTAATTATCAATGAACACATATATTTACAAAATAAGCATAAAATTTAATAATGATTAATTCTCTAAAATACTATGACAGAGGTGTATGTAGTGTGAGTGAGTGTGTGTGTGTGTGTGTGTGTGTGTGTGTGTGTGTGTAGACTGAGTGAATCAATATTGAAAAGACACATTAATTATCAATTTTATATTCAAAGCAGGGTCTGATGTAATATAAAGAACTGTGGGGGGCGAGCTCTCACATTTATTAACCCAAGGACTCGAGGAGGGAAGGATAAAAGATTTAGATAGACATATAGAGAGAGATGGCCAGAAACACAAGATAGCCTCCGGAGAGCCTGGATTCTTATCCACCTGCCCCTTCTGCTTCTTCTGAAAGTTTTTTAAAGGAATGCCAAGTGGTGGATCAAAAGACCTCCCCCCGGCACAACCAAGTGTAGACCATCCCAAACACGTGGTAACCACACACATGGTCAAGCCATCCCCTAATGAAGCCCTGCTATGTAAAGCAAGCTTAGATATCACTAGGAAGTCTCTGTGAGCTCCCACAAAGAACTAAATGAAAAGTAACACTACATTCCATTAATAAACTAGAAAAAGTTATAGAAGTAAAACATGTTTAAATTTTATCCACAGAACCATTTTAAATATATATATATATTAGATTAAAATTTAATCTAATTTAAATTAGATTAAAATTTTATTTTGTTTGATTTGTGTGTGTATGTGTATGTGTGCACATGTGTGCATGAGCACAAGTTCATGTGGGTACACACTTGTGCAAATATATACATGTGTGCATATGTGATATGTGGGGATCAGAGGCCAACCAAGAGTGAGAGTCCACCTTGTTTTTGGAGAAAAGGTCTCTTGGGATTGGAACTGGCCAAGTAGATTGACCAGGGAGCCTCACGAATCCTCCTGTCTGGGCTTCTACAGCACTGGGTTATAAGCTCCCACAACCACTTAAACCATTTTACAGGAATTCTGAGAAGAGACTCAACTGCCTGCAGTGCCTTATCAACTATCCTACATTCTCTAGCTTTTGTTTATTTTTATTCTGTTTTGTTTTATTAACTTTTATTGACAGCTAACTTTTAAATACTGTTTTAAATGAGAACAATATTTTAGTGGAAAATTGGATGAAGCTTGAAATAGTTTTCTTGGGGTTCTCAATGACTGTAGGTGCTGGGATAGCAAGTCTTGATTCCTTTTTAAGGTTGTCAGAATATAATATATTAACATATATCTAACTTTAGGTGTCTTACTAGGAGCCCATGTGACCTGCATTCCCTGATGGATTAAAGTAAGCTATATCATAAAGAGTGTATCACGAGGCTTTGTTATATGGCTTACCCAAATCATAGCTCTGCCATTTGCTTTTCCTGACAGGATAAAAATGAGAGTCTTGTGAGAACAAAATAAAGAAGACAGTCTGTCATTCTTTCCTGAGAAAACATTTGTCAGGAGCCCTTCAAAAATAATTGGGAAGAAAATGTGTTACGCTCTACAGTCGACTGAGCCATTTCTGAAGCACATCGGAGCATGTTTAAAAAGGTGCTTTTTTTTTTTCTTCCAAGCTCAGTGTGCAATTATGCATTTCAAGATTTTCTGAAACTAGTTGTAAGAGAATTATTTTTACCTAATTTCAGCTTAAATATTTATTTCATTTAAAAAAAACTTTTAATTTCCCTCAGGCAGATTCTCATTTTTCTAAACTGTTTATTTTTTTATTTTGTTAAATCTAATGACAGTAAGATTCACTCTCCCAAATATTGCTTGAAGCCCAATTCTGTTTTAGACAAATACAGTGTAGATTTTAGTTTTTAATTTCTATGCTAAGTAACTTCATATTTTCCTGTGAGGATATGATATTGATATGCATAATTTCCTGTAAAAGGAATAATCATATTTCCATTAAACAACAAAACTCATCAAGCTGCCTTGTTAATAACTTATTATTTCTCCCTAGCCGTTGTAATCCACAGCAGACAGAACAGCAGCTTTTCCCCTCCCACTCTCTCCCTCACTATCTCTCTGTCTCTCTCTGTCTCTGTCTCTGTCTCTCTGTCTCTCTCTCTCTCTCTCTCTCTCTCTCTCTCTCTCTCTCTCTCTCTCTCTCTCTCTCTCTCTCTCTCTCCTCTCCTCTCCTCTTGTGTCAGTATCAGGGTTTGAACTCAGGCCATGCTGCCTGCATTCCAGCCAAGTGCTCTAACTCTGCATTATATTCCCAGCCCTGATTAGTTTGTTCAGTATAAATATATGTATAGAGGATTTTTTTTCCACCTTTTTTTTTTCACAGAGCTGTGACTTGGGATTGAGATGGGCACCACCATAACTAGGGAGCAATATTGTTAGACATTGAATATATATGAGGAGTAGAAAAACATGTGTTATTCTGTGGTGTTTTGAAAGAAAATGATCCCCAAAGGCAGTGGCACTATTAGGAGGTGTAGCCTTGTTGGAGGAAATGTGTCTCTGCAGTTGGCAGGCTTTGAGGTCTCTTTTGCTCAAGCTTCCCTCTGTGTGACTGTTAGTTAACTTCTTGTTGCCTGCAAGATGTAGCACTTTCAAGTACTCCAGCACCATGTCTTCCTGCACACCTGTGTGCTCCCTGTCATGATGATAATGGACTGAACCTCTAAAACCAAGCGAATCACTCCAATTAAATGTTTTCTTTATAATAATTACCATGGTCATGGTGTCTCTTCATTGCAATAAAACCCAAACTAAGACATATTCTAACTATAAATTTTGGTCTTATTGAAAAATTTTGATGTGAATTTTTTTTTAATTAACAAGAAGTTTAAATAAAAGGCACTTCCAAAATTGGAATATATTTATTTGGTGTCCTCTAATTTTAGAGTCCTCTACCTTGGCAGTTTTAAGAAGAATGTGCCTAGGAGGCACAAGATGCATTTGTGAATCCTGACAGAATCCCATTAGCCTCTGACTGATGCGTATCTTCTTAACTCATGGTTGACTCTCTGTGTTGTGTTAAACCATAAGATATGATAGTTATATTTAGTCTGGAAATGTTTTCCACCTGTACTATTTCTCTGCTGACAATACAGGGCAGTTATGTTTCCCTCACAGTTTCTTTTTCTTGCATTTTTCTCAACATGCAATTTTCTGAATGCAAACAGCACGGGGAATTTCATATGTGCTCTCGTTTAAGCCATCAACATTTCACACAGATTTCCTTCTTTATAAAATTATTTTATTTTCAAAGTAATGGAGATACTTTAATTTTTCTTCCAAGTTATTTTTTTCCGAATTTAAATCTTTTCATTAAAATCCTAGCTGATGTTGACCTTTCTTTACTAAATTGGTACTAAACAGCCTCTCAAAAATAGAGAATTTAAAATTTTTAGTTTGATTATAAACCACTTGATGGTAGCTATTAAGAGAACAATTTGTTTTAAGAAAAATCCAGGCTACATTTTTTTTTCAGTTTTGAATTTAATTCTCTGTGGTTAAGGTGTTCTTCAGAATCTGGCATTTACTCACATGATGGGAGTTTTGTTTTTGTTTTTTCCATGGAGCTATGCCATCTAAGACTCTAGTGCCATCTTGTTGTGAAATTCCTTTAGGATTGTTAGAAACGTCTGCCTTGCAGTTAAAAGGGATGAATATCCTTTTCAGTGACACACTGTCATGTCATGTTTTCTCTCCAATAGCAGGCCTAAAAGATAGTGGGCATTTTTTTTTTTAACTTAAAAATAGTCCTTCACCCTCAAAACCTCTACATTACAATTCTAAATCAAATTCCCTAAATAGAAGTGAATATTCTAGAAGTTTTTGAGTAATATTATTCAATACTACAAACTAAATGTGAATTCAGTATTTACCCAAAATAATATGCTAAAATACAATTTTTATATAGAAATCCTGATCTTAATAGCAATAATACTTGTCCAGTAGCAAAACTTACGATTCTGTGATACTAGTCTATAACTATCTGGTTGAAACAATGGTTCCTTGTAATAATTTTCTGTTTTATAAACATTTGCTTGTTGATAGTAGTTACATTGAGATACTGACATAAGACAGTATGAATGTAATTATATAGTTCTCTTTTATACAGCTATCTAGTGATAAGTTGAGGATGATCTGGAAAGAGTTGCAGAAAGGGAAAAACGTGATCAAATATATTGTGTGAAAACAAACTTAGAAGAAAAGAAAGTTATGCTGCATTTTACAAGTTTTTACCATGGGATTTTGGGAACAAAGACATGTTACAGTAAAATAGTAATATTTGTGTCAAGTTTACAAGGAGAGTTAGTTAACTGTAGGTTGTTTGTTTGTTGTTGTTTTGTTCTGTTCTGTTTTTTTGTTAACTTGACACAACCTAGCGTCACTCAGGAAGAGGAAACCTCAGCTGATGATTGGTCTGTGACTATAGGTCTGTGAGAAATTTTCTTCAGAGACGATTGATACTGGAGTGTCCATTCTGAGCTGCATCATTCCTAGCAAACTGAACAGGCCAGTAAGTGAGCCAGAAAGTAGCACTCTACATTCATTTCTGCTTTGAGTTCCGGACTGACTCAAGTTCCCCTTCTGCTTGTGCTCTGCCTTGATTTTCCTCGATGGTAGATTGTAACTTGAAAGGATCTGCCCGGGGAGCCATTTTCTTTTCCAGTTGATTTTGATTACAATAATTTATTACAGCAACAGCGATAAGAGCGCAGGAGGAGGAAACAAAATCTTCAAGAAACGGAGCCACATGGGAGGCATTCCAGTCATGACGGACATGACCTCCAGAGAAAGCACGGAGATCTAGCATGTTCTTTTTCTCCTTTCAGACACACGAATTGAATGGTTTGCTCTATCAGTCTCTATCATTGTCATTTGGTTACCTCTACCTATGTCCCAAAGAAAGGAGTTTTTCTGAATTTGGTCTGGAATTCTAAAACCACATTCCAAAATAAGTACTTTCTTAACAAAGATAATTATGCCAGGTATTTTGTGATGGGAAAAGAATCTCACTAGCACAAAAATTATAAAAGAAGATCAATAGAAGTAATATTGTTGGACAATAAAAAGTCTTTGCAAATGATTCTTTGCATGAAGTAAGCTGAAATAATACTTTGCATAAATAATGAGTTCATTAAAATAGATTAAATGACAAAGAAAAGTAGTAAATTTCTGCAAAAGGTGATGAGTAGAGGAGACTAAAGTTCCAAAGCTGAATACATGATTAGGAGGATTATAAATAGATAGCATATTTTAAAGTTTCAAAATCAATGTAAATATGTAGTGGTAAAAAAAAAAAGGTAATTTACCTTTTTAAGAAAAAAAAATTGAAATCAGCTATTAAGTATATTTATAAGCTGTATTATTCAACTATACTAAATGTAATATATAGGATAAAACATATAGACAGAGTAAATCTAAGAAAAATAACGGTGCAGAATTTTATTCAATATAAGTAGAAAATTTAAATAGACATTGCAAATGGAACAGATAAAATATTTTGTATATTTCAATAATCATACAAAATATATTATTGGCTTTTGATACATATAACTGCTAAATTATTAATTATAGTTTCTAATTTTCAGTTTTGTTCATGGAAAACTCCATATATTTTCATGAGATATAGCTGAGATATTCAATTAACCAATTTTATAACCAAAAGTCTTCATATTAGTTTTTGTCTTATAGAAATTCCTTTCTGTCAAATTTCCCTGTTGTCTATGTGATATTGATATTACAGATCTCTTTTAACATAAATGTGCAGATTTTGCATAGGTAAGTGGTAAAATTGAGTGGAGAACGTACAGTTCATCCCACTGAAAACATTTACTAGAAAGCAAATGCAGATGCAGTCAAATTTCCAAAGTTACAAAGAATGAGCATATGATCTCTAGTAAGATGAAATAAATCTAGACTTTACAGTGTTATGTGACTGTGAATTCTTGGTGTCTGATGGAGTGTACATCTCAATCAATATCTATGTGCAAGTAAGGAAATTTAAAGTACATATCAATTGTCAGATAAGGCTCCATGGCTAACATACTTGACAAGAACCAATTACTGTCACATGAAAATGATGTGAGTTTTATTCTTGATTAAGAAGGAAAAAAAGATTTCTTATTTATATTATGAAATTTCTGGGAGGAGTGAAGAACAAGTTCTTCTGTTGTAAGAACAGGATGGAATGCCCTCTCTGGAACATGCATATGTAATTGACAGATGGATAGAACTCCAAAAGCTCCATGTTATATTTCCACCTGAAGACCCAGACATTTGACAGAAAATTCCATATGCATACAAAAAAGTTAATTATATTACTTTAAAATGAATTTAAGCACTAAATAAGAGAGTTAATATAATTTAAATGAATATAATTTAATTAATTACATTTATTCAAATAGATGTACATATATATTATATATGGTACATAATATACATGCAATTTTGTTAAACCTATATCTTAAACATTAATTATTCTTTGTAATAATGACTGAGATTCTTACCACCTGCTGCTGAGAAATGATTTCTATGAAAGTTTAATATAGAAATTCTAGCTGCTCTTATAGCCATTAAGATTTTTACTATTCAGTAATAATGTGATTCATTAATATTTGATATGAAATCCATTTTTCTTTAAGTTAGAAAGCACATCATGTTAAAAAGATTATATACAATGAAAATAAATATAGATTAAAAGATTAGAATACATTCTGTAGTATATTACTACAAAATATGTGAATATTTCTAATATCAAGTTAATATAAACCTCAATATTTATTGCTGGAACAAAATGCCTATTTTGTTTAACATATTCAGCAGCCATAGTAATAAATAAAACTAATACTAATTACAGCTCATACACTTTATTCCTCCTATAATCAATCAAAAGGTAATGACAGGTGGATACTTGGATCTTATTGACTATTTAGTTAGTCAATGCTTACACTCTGTGCTACTATTCATTTTATTAAATTGAAGGCATTGATTATGTGGCAACCACTACTCTATTATTTGAAAACAAAGTGGCAATAAAGTCAATATTCCTGCTCTTTTCAAGCTTATATTCTCTTGAAATACACAGTAAGATGTGTGTGATATAAGTTAGTGATGAATACCAATTCCACAAATAAAAATGATACTGAATAATTGGACAGAGTATAGATCTATAACGGCATGAGACACACAAAGGAATTTCTGAGGAAATTCCATTTGAGAAATAACTTTATCTATTAGTCCTGTTGAATGGTGGAGGCAAAAAGTACATTGAAAAGTGAGACAGCTGATGAGAGTCTTCAATTTAGGGCAATCACATCGGGTAATGTTTCAGCCAAGGGAATTCCAAGACATGGAAATTTGAATGCAATCATCATGACAAGAAAATGGCTTATGTAGCTAGAAAAATAGTTCATAATTTGGTATCCATGATGACTTTCCAAAATATTTGTGTATGTGATTATATATGTGTATATGTTCACTTGTTTGTGAGTGTTATGTATGTACTTGCATATAGAAACAATAGGTATACCGTTGGATGTCACTCCTTAGGATATAAACACTTAGATTTTAGAAATGTGATCTCTTATTCATTTGGCACGTATTGTGTGGGATAGACTGGCTAGACAATGAGCCACAGGGATATGGTTGAGCCCCATCTGCACTGAGATTACAAGAATGTAGTCACACACAGTTATAGTTTCTGTGCGGGGTGTGTGTGTGTTTGTGTGTGTGTGTGTGTGTGTGTGTGTGTGTGTGTGTGTGTGATATTTTTATTGTTGTTGTTGATGTTGTTTAACTGCATTCTTGAGATTTTACTCGAGTTTTCATATTTAAAAAAAAGTAATTTACTGGTTAAGACTTTCTCCAGCCCTGTATATACAATTATAAGATATGGAATTGTTAAACTAGTTTTAGCTAAAGGTTGACAGTATTTTATGACATACTTGGGAATATTGCTTGTTTATGTACTTGATTCAATGATAGGATCACTATCTTTAATGATGGAAAGTAATAATGCAACTTTGTTGAGGAATATTAATTTAAGATGTGTTAGATTTGTTTATGCTATGGAATATTTGTTTAATGATGCAAAAATGTGTTGCATTCTTTTATGTTGCATTAGTTTAAATCTGTGAAGCTGTGTTACTTTGCCTGTCTAAAACACCTGATGGTCTACTAAAGAGCTGAACAGTCAATAGCCAGGCAGGAGAAAGGATAGGAGTAATTGGAAGGCAGAGAGAATAAATAGAAGGAGAATCTGGGAGGTGAGATCTAGGAGCAAGAGAACAAGGAGAGGAGGACACTAGGGGCCAGTCACCCAGCCATACTGCCAGCCATGGAGTAAGAGTGAAAGTAAGATATACAGAAGTAACAGAAATGTAAAAGCCCAGAGGCAAAAGGTAGACAGGATAATTTAAGCTAAGAAAAGATGGCTAGAAACAAGCCAAGCTAAGGCCAGGCATTTATAAGAAAGAATAAGCCTCAGTGTGTGATTTATTTGGGAGCTGAGTGGTGCCCCCAAAAAAAACAAACAAAAAGGAGTAAAACAAACAACAACTACAAAATTTGTTACAGATCAGTTATAATAGTCAATATAGCATCCACAAAGCTGGATAATTTAAATGTGACAAAGGACAGTAAAAATGGACATAAATAAGAGAAACATATTTAGGAGAGGTTTCCTAAGTAAGAGTTGAAGACTATATCCCTTAATTGACATAGAAGCTAATAAAAAATAGCAAGATGTCAAGGGAATTTCAACAACTTTGATTATGTAGATAATGTAAATACTTTCAATTATTAATATGCTTGTGCTCTCTTATTTTATTGAGGATTTAATACATATATATAATATACTTTGATAAAATCCATCTTCCATTCCCTCCCTTTTTCTGCCTCCTCCATGTGCTCCACAACATTCCCCCTTCCAACTTCATGCATTCTATGTCTTTTAAAAAACCTACTAAGTTCCCCATGGTTCTGCTCATATATGCAAGAGTGTATGAGCATCTATTTTAGCATGAGTAGCCTCTTGGGATCACATTTCTGAAGAAACTTATTCTCCTGTCTTTGGCATCCACTTTAGATATAATTCTAAATGGTCTTATTAAATAAGAAACACAAAGTCAAATGCAGAGTTTAAAGCCCAGAGAATGAGCAATAGCTAAGAGCTAAGACCACCTTATCATACTACTCGCTGCTGTCCTTCCCCTGGGAGAGAGACCTTCTTCCTGTGTCCTGTCTTTTTATTGCCTTTCTGTTCTGTCTTCTCATTGGTTCTAAACCCAACCACATGACTTCCTCTTCCCTGCCTGTCTATATAGACCTCCAGGTCTCTATGGTTCGTACTGAGATTAAAGGTTCGGGTCACTGCTTGGCTGTATCTTTGAACACACAGAGATTCTGCCCATCATGTGATCAGATTAAGGGCGTGTGCCACCACCACAGGACTTCTGCTAAATGGCTTGCTCTTATCTCTGATCCCCAGACAACTTTATTTATTAACATACAAATAAAAACATATTTCAGCACAAATAAAATATCACCATAATCCACCAACTATCAACAGTCTCTCAGTCAGGGGCAAGTCTTCAAGAGCCCTTTTCCAATCCATTCTGAAATTCTGAATGATTGGATGTTACGCAGGTCTTCTGCATGCAGTCATAGCCATTACAAGTTCATGTGTGCAACTGTGCAACAACATGGTCGTGTTTAGCAAGTAATATTTTGTTTCAAATATCCATTTTACAGTCTCCTCACCTCTCTTACAGCATGTTTCCTAGGCCTTGTGAGGAGGCAGCATTATATCCACATCTCATTTAGAGGTGAGAACTCCACAGTATCATTCTTTACATGTTAAAGGTTGAGAGTTTCTGTATTAACTGCTACTTACCACTAAAAGCAGCTCCTCTAATTAGAGTTGAGGGATGCCCTAATCTATGCTTTGTTTTCTTAAACTGTTTTTATACATGTACTGTTAGACTAAGCATGACACTTGTATTCAGTGATATTCACATTAAAATATCCATGGACAAACAGCTTATGACTTGTAAGCAAACAAGTAACATATTTGTAAATAATCCTAAAAACTAATAAAAACTTAACAAAGACCTATAGAGTATTATGATGGCTAGTGTTAACTGTGAACATGATAGAACTTCAGAATTGCTTAAGAGAAAGCTATCTGGGCATACCTTGAAGTATTATTTTGATTAGATTAATTTAGGTAGAAAGATCTATTTTTTTTTTTTGGTGGATCTGCTCCCTGGTGGGATCCTGGGCTATGTAAATGGAGAAAAAGAACTGAACAGGAGAATGTGTATATTGCTCTCTGATTCTGCATGTGAATTCCATGTGACTAACTCTTACAAACTTCTACTCACTTGTCTTTCTTAACATGATGAATCATACTCTTGAACTGTGAGCCAGAATAAGAGACATATCTCCTAACTTACTTTTGTCAGAGTGTTTTATCCTGAGAACAAGAAAATAAGTGCAGACACTATGTAAATCACTTTACTTGATATGGACTAAAGTGTTGATACTAAAATCTTTATGAGGTCATGCAAAAGGAGCCATAGATACTAGTCTTTTACTGGTAATGGTCTCACCGACTAACAAGCACTAATACATTTTCTTTTTCTTTTTTTTCAAGAAAAAGACTTGGCCATTAAAATAATTCAGCAGGTGAACATAAATACATCAATGTTTCTGTGATTTGTACAGATTTATACATTTGAATAACACAGAACAGCAAAAAAAGTGTGAAAAATCCTCAGTTAATTTTATGCCAAGCTATTATAATTTTGAATTCACAGTATAGAGTATTTATAACATCATATTTCACAGGCATGGTTTTTGGGGTGATGTGGGGGGAAGAAAGGGATTTACTTGGACTAAGAAGGATTTGAGAGAAGGTAATGATGGGAGGAAATCTGTAAAAATGTTAAAATATGACATAAATAAAGAAAAGCAAAAAGAAAATTCATGCTAAAAATTCCAATTTTTATTTGATTAAAGTAACAGGAAAGCATCAAACACTTGGACAGTTCAACAAGGGGATTTCAAAAGAACAAAAATTTCATTACCTACTAACAATCACCTCTTCCTCAGTTTTGAGTAAGGAACCCACAGATTCATTTTCCACTAATGTTTGTAAGTTACATACCAAAATTGAATCGACTAATCATATTGTGAAGAAAAATTGAAGAGAAAGTAAAGACGTGCTTGTTAGTTGAGTTTTTCACAAATCTGGAAGCAAGGGGAGATGGACCTAATGCAGGTGTAGTTATGTAGTCAGATGCTCCATAAATCTGGAGTTGAGCCAGGTGCTGGATTTAGAAATGGCATGGAAATAATGAGAATATAAACATTGTAGGACAGAAAAAAACGAGAAATTATGAATTGTAGTGAGAATTATACCATTTATTAATTTTAAAATCTAAAGAAGGGAATGTAATCTTCAGAATATTTAAAAGCCTGGGTTTCTAGTGACACTGTTAAATTAATTGATATCAAATATTTACTCATGTTTCCTGAACTATCTTTAATTGAGAAATGTTTTCCAAAATTAACAAAGGCATAAAAGAAAGCAATCAGTAATACAAGAAGAACAAGGAGGATGTGGATGGGGCTAGGGGCCAATTCTTTATAGTCATTTACAGGGGCTAATTTCTCATTAGCTCACTACAGCTATGTTAGAGAGAAAGGGACATTCCCAAGAGTCAGATTTGTTAATTACTAAAATTAGCAATTATCAAATGAAGTAAAATGTGTTTTAATTCAGGTCGTCTCAGAGGAAATAAGCAGATTGTCAACTAACTACAATGATTTCCTTTTGCAAAATTCCATCACGTTGAAGTGATTATATCTTTAGGCCATTATTAATTTTGCTTACAAGGAGTTTGTAATTGTTTTAGTTACTGAATGTATTTAGTTACCAACTGGATGATTTTAAGAACATTGTGATTTTTAATTTGGCTTTTTTTGTGCACTTACTGTTTTATTTTTGCAACTGACATTGTTCTAATTTTGTTTTAAAGACTAGGTCTCATTTTGTAGCCCAGGCAGGCTTAAACTCACCAAGTAGCCTAGATTGGACTAGAAGTCAACAATTTATTGTCTTAGACTCTGGAGTGTTGAGTTTATATGAACAACACATGATGCCTTACTTATAAACTTCTTTAAAATTATTTAAAGTTTCTGATAAAATTGATCAGAAAATTACATGTCTTCACTCCATAAGGATAAACCTTCATCACTTAGCATGACAGACTAATGTTGGTATCACACAAAAAAATATTTAAATGTATTGAATCAACTACTTCATACTGGTCTTTATATAATGTTTTTAAAATAGAGACAGGCCTGAACTAACAGGACTCAGTCTTCATTAACTGTAAAACTTTCCTAGTTTGTCATTGGACTTATTAATTTCTTAGCAATGTGTTGAAAGACTTTCATTTTATAAGTTCTTTTATGTCATATATGTTTAAAAGATAAATATTGGCTTTTGTATCAAAATCTGTTATTAAGTCTGTTAATGGCATTCTTTAATTTTTTATCTAGCTTTCCATTTTCATAATTTCTATTTTATACTTTCACATGCTCTCCATTTCTCTCCTTAAATTATCTCTCTGAATAGTAAAGCAGAAAATAAAACATTTTGTAATTTATATTTATAAATTATTCTTTGAGAATTCTTACATGAATACAATTTGTTATGATTACAGTCATCCTCTATTTCTTCAATACAGCTCCCCCACCCCAGTTCCTCAACACACATCAACTGACTTCATGTCTCCTCCTCTTTCTCCTTTTTTTAAAAATTAACAGTGTGCATTAGAAGTACACATTTGTCCACAGGTGAGGATCATCCACTGATGACTACTTACCAGTGGCCACACCCTCAAAGTAGACAGGACATCCCAGCACCCTTACTTATTCTCCATGGTCTATATTTGTTTTACCCCTCTGCTTGGATGCTCCTTGGATCTCACTCAGGGTAATGGAGCGTGGTAACATAAATAATTTATAACTGGTCAAAGTGATGAGAGAAGGTGATTGTGAGCACTCATCACTAAATGGGCATTTTCTAATTTCTGTATGTCAATTCCAATCTATGGATTACTTTTTTTTAATTTATTTTTTTATTTTATAATTTAATTTAATTCTACATATTAGCCACGGATTCCCCTGTCCTCCCCCTCCCCCCTTCTCTCTAGCCCACTCCCATCTCCTCCAGGGCAAAGACTCCCCTGGGGATTCAGTTCAACCTGGTAGATTCAGTCCAGGCAGGTCCAGTCACCTCCTCCCAGGCTGAGCTAAGTGTCCCTGCATAAGCCCCAGGTTCCAAACAGCCAGTTCATGCACTAAGGACAGGTCCTGGTCCCACTGCCTGGGGGCCTCCCAAACAGTTCAAGCTAATCAACTGTCTCACTTATCCAGAGTGCCTGATCCAGTTGGGGGCTTCTCAGCTATTGGTTCATAGTCCATGTGTTTCCATTCGTTTGGCTATTTGTCCCTGTGCTTTTTCCAATCTTGGTCTCAACAATTCTCGCTCATATAATCCCTCCTCTTTCTTGCCAGTTGGACTCCTGGAGCTCCACCTGGGGCCTGGCCATGGATCTTTGCATCTGCTTCCCTCATTGGATGAGATTTTTAGCACGAGAGTTAGGGTGTTTGGCCATCTTATCACCACAATAGGTCAGTTCAGGCATGTTGGCAGCAGGTACTGAACAGGCCTTGTGCATAGGCTGTTTGCCCTAAGTTGCCCTAAGGTGCCCTTTTGTTCTTCCTCTTTTCCTGTGGTCAGGTCACAGCACAGGCCTTCTCTCAACCATTGCCAGTAGTCTGTTGTGGAGGTATCTTTGTGGATTTCTGGGGACCTCTCTAACACTTTGCTTCTTCCTATTCCCATGTGGTCTTCATTTGTCATGGTCTCTTTTTTTTTTTTTTTTTTAAACTTTTTTTTTCTTTTAATAAATACTGTAATAGGGAAACAATTTGTCCAGACTTAAAGAAACAAAAATAATCTGATCAATTTTTCTGACCTCATAAGATTCACTATCTACTATGAAGAACTTATATTTATTTTCAGGTAATTATAATACATTGCTTATTCTGTAATCTATACACAAATTGCTAAGACAGTAAATTAGGGCATGCTGTTAATCTTATTTGTAAAGTTGGACAGGCCGAGAGAAGACAAAAACTTTTTAAACTGATTTTCTATACACTTTGTAATTAATTTGAGATTTGCTTTTATACTGTTTCATTCAAATAATTTTAGTAGAATATCCATGAAACTTTGTTTCTTTATAAATAGAGTTACCAAGAAGCTAAGTGAATTGTATCATTAACAACAACAAAAACAAAACTCAGCATCATGTGCTCTTTGCACACATCATGAGTAAACTAAACAGTGAGTTGTGTGGCAAGTTTCAGATATAAATTTAATCATTTTTCTGCTTATATTATAAACAAACTTCAAAATTAATATCCTTGAACAAAAAACAATTTCATTTTTCTTCCCTGAAAATCTCAGAGGTACCTTAAAAAAATCAACAGTGAAAAAGAAGAAAATTTAGCCTAATTAAGCATATACCAACACAATACCTTACTAAAAAAAAATTACAGAAAGTAGTCAGATGCTTATATCACTAATTTATCTATCATATCTATCTATCTATCTATCTATCTATCTATCATCTATCTATCTACACATACACATACATGCATACATAAAGTATCTGATGAAAGTTCATTTTTCACCCTAAGACCATCACATCTCTGGCTATAAGCAACAAAATAATAATGACTTGGATTGCTGGGAGTAAACTGTAGTATTGGAAAGGTGCAGTAGATATGCCCTAATGTGTAAGCACAAGTAAACTTATGTTCACTACAGAAATTATCTGATTTCTGGACTGCTATGGAATTTTAACAAACTGTAAAGACAGCTTATGGCAAGATTTTTGGAAGATAGATGAAGAGAGTTTCAAATTTACATGATGGAATTTGGACATTGGGAACATTATTCTAGTTGGTATGTCATGGTCTCTTATTTCTTGTTCTCCCTCTCTGTTCTTGATCCAGCTGGGATCTCCCGCTCCCCTAAGCTCTCTTTCCCTCGAACCTTGCCCTTCATTACCCCCACTCATGTCCAGGTTGTTCACGTAGATCTCATCCATTTCTCTGTCATTGGGTGATCCCTGTGTTTTTCTTAGGGTCCTGTTTTCTAGGTAGCCTCCCTGGAGTTGTGAGTAGCAGTCTAGTCATCTTTGTTTTACATCTAGTATCCTCCTTAATAAAATATTTTAATTGAAAATAGATTCTTTTCCCATACAATACATCTCAACTAAATTTCCCCTCCCTCCACTCCTGTCAGTCCCCCTACCACCTCCTCTCTCCCCCAGTTCTGCTCTCACTCCATTTCCCTTCAGAAAAGAACAGGCCCCAAAGAGACAACAACCAAACATGACAAAACAGATTACAATAAGACAAGGCAGAATTCCCCATAAGGAGGCTGGAGAAGGAAATCCAATAAGGGGAAAATAGTCTCAAGAGAGGTAAAAGAGTCAGTGATACACTCACTCCCATAGTTAGCAGTCTCCCCAAAGACCAAACTGATGGCCACAACATATACACAGAGCACTTGGTACAGATCATTGAAGGCCCTGTACTTTCTACATAAGGCTCTGTGAGCCCATATGAGCCCTGCTTAGCTGATTTAGAGGGATATGTTCTCCTGGTGTCCTCCATAGCCCATAGACCTCGGGTAGAACCAAACATGACTGGATTGTTTTTTTGAGATTTATTTTTAAAATTATTTCTAATTTTTGCAATTATAATATAGTTTGTTATCATTTTCCCATTCCATTTCCTTCCTTAAGACTCTACCCTGTACCCTTCCCGGCTCTTTTTCAAATTCATGTCTCCCTTTTTTTTTATTAATTGTTACATACACATATGCACATGGGCACACACACACACACACACACACACACACATACACACACACATACACACACACACACACACCATTTGGTATTTGGTAACCAATTTGTGTGCTCTTTGCTGGGGACAACCATTCTTCCGATCTTAGCATTCCTTGGTTGCCTGTAGTTCTTTTTAGAACTGAACCCTCCTGCTCTTTCCCCAGTTCCACTTAAGTGTGTCTACTGGTGTTCTTGTTTGGATTATGTAGAGGTAACCATGTTGGTGAGACTTTATGAGTGTGTTTTCTGATATTCTTAGGTGACACAATAGCTCAACAAACTCACTGTTCCTCCGGCTCTTACACTTGTCCACCCCTGCTTGTGCCCCCTGAGCTTTAGGAGCAGGGGTTCTACTGTATGCATCCTTTGGGACTGAGCTACACAGCTCTGCTGTTTGAATTGTTATTGTTTTCTAATTACATTTATGCATTTGCTTATCTTTTGGTCATTTCCATCCTCCCATCATGTGGGTCCTGGGAATTGAACTCAGATCATCAGGTTTGGTGGCAGGTGCCTTTAGCCACTGAGCCATCTGGCCAGTCCCTTGTCATTGTTTTCTGTAATGCTCTTCATCTGTTTCAAAGAGGCATTTCTTCTACGAGGGGTGAGGACTACACTTATCTGTGGGTACAAGGATGAGTATTTTGAAAGTAGTTAGTGAATATAATGATTTAATAAAGTTGAAGTTGTGGGTTTTCCTCCAACAGACAGGACTTTGCTAGCCCTGGGTAGTTGGCTAGGCTTCAGGTAGCAGACATGATTTCTGTCTTGTTGAGTGGGTCTTAAGTATAATTAGAAAGCAGTTGGTTACCTCCAAGATATGTATACATCTATTTTGCCATGCTGGATATTGTGGTGTTTCATAGGTATCATAGCAGGCAGGGTAAGACTGTTGGTTGCTTCCCTCATTTGGAGCATAGGGATAAGGGAGAGAAATAATTATAGAAGGAAGAGGAAATAAAATAAAGCAACATTAAGGTAAGTGAAAAATCATAATGAATCACGCTAATATCTATTTATGTGAAAAAAAAAACATGATACAAGCAAGTTGGTATGTAAATGAACATACATTGTTGAAATGAAAAGTTCCCATCAGGGCTGACAACTCTCTTTCCAGGAAGCAAAGATCATATGTAAAAACTGAAATGGCAGGCATCAGAAGCCCTATTTTGAGTTGTTGGTCAGGGTTGTCCAAGAGACTTCCATATTATAAGCTAGTGCCATTGAATTGGTTGCCTCAAAGAGATGGAATATAAGCCCTTATTGCTGCCCTGAAGACAGGGCTGAGAGCTGGAATGGACCTGAAATCTTCCTCCCTGGAGACTACCTATCATGGTATCTGGGTCACTTCTGAGAACAGTGTTGGCAACTGCTTTGTCTCTTGAGTGTGTGATTCATTTTAGTGTCAGCTATTGTTCTTACTGTAAACTAATGTATTCCATAGAGCAGTGAACACCAAAATAGTCATTTTTCTCTCTGTGGCCATCACTCTTCATGGCAGGTCTACAGCATAAGTGGCTGAATCAGTTTAGTGCTTTGCTCTGATATATATGGCTTATAGAGTTACTATCAGCTTCCTGCGCACTCTTGTTCCTTTAGGGTCACCTTGTTCTTAGGATGCAGACTTCTTTTTCTTTTTTTTTCTTTTTTACAATAACATTTCTCTCTTCAGCACAAATCTTCCTTTTGTGCTTGCAACACAGACAGCAACTTTTCCATTTGTCTGCCTCCCCTCTTTTCCTCCCTCTAGAAGAAGCAATAAGGTTCTGTCTCTCACTGGATGCCTGAAGATCTGAACCAGTGGGTGCTGGAGCACAGAATTGGGAAAGTCAATGTGTAGCTAGAGTTTTTCTCTCTGGGTCCTGACAAACCCTGGCAGTCCCGTAGCCCACTTATAAAATAAACATACAGACGCTTATATTATTTAAACTGTTCAGCCATTAGCTCAGGCCTACCACTGACTAGCTCTTACTCTTATACTCAGCCCATTTCTGTCAATCTATATGCCACCACGTGTTCCATGGCTTTACCTGCTGCCTTTACATGATGCTGCCTGGACAGCAGGTTGTCATCTCCTCCCTCTGCCTTCCTGTTCTCTCAATTCTCCTCTCTGCTAGTCCTGCCTATACTTCCTGTCTGGCTACTGGTCAATCAGTGTTTTATTTATCAATCAATCACCTACAGCATCAATCTGTTCTGTTAATTCTGACATTAATCTTAGGCAAAGTACACTGTGTCTAGGAAATGGAGCTTTCTATTTACCCTGTTATTTGCACAGAAGTAGGTGTTGTTCTTTTGTTCTGTTTTGTGTGTTTGTTTCTTTGTTTATTATCTATACTCAGAGCATTCTCCTCTCTTCCTTTCTCTGAAAGTTAGTTTCATTCCTAGTTTATACTACTGATGCTAACTGGATTGGATGGTAGGTCACATCCAATGACACAATGAAGGGTGCAGAAAGGAAAGGATTGCTTTTCTTTCCAGATACAGTTGCTGCTTACTTCTCCCCAAACCTGACCAACATAAGGGAAGCCATCTCTTATCGCTCAATATCCTCGGATATTTTCAAAATACATCATTTTTCTTAATTAGCATATAACTTGTGTTTTCAATTCTCCATGTAACTACTTGTACCTCTCTCTCTCTCTCTCTCTCTCTCTCTCTCTCTCTCTCTCTCTTTCTCTTCTTTCTCTCTCTCTCTCTCTCTCACACACACACACACACATACATACACACATACACACACACACACACACACACACACACACACACACACAAACCTGCTTAAGCTATGGTTCCAGGTAATAATGTGCTGGCCTCCTGTAGATTTTTAATGTTACCTGTATGTACCTGGATTTTGAGGTAGTTGCTTGTCATGAAACTTCACAATTTTGATGGTTGTAATAACAACAGTTGTAAGTTGGAGACAATTTAGAGATAATTCATTACTCTCCTAATTGTTGTAAGAGTGGGGATAGAGTACATAGCAGCTTTTAACATTGCTATTAGTATGCTAGATCCCTTACAATATTAGCCATGAAGTTGGTGGTGAGGATAAGAAAGATACATCTCTTCCACGGGTCTAACAGGCAGAGGGCCAATCCTAGAAGGTCCTCACCATCATGTTCCTTCTGATGTTCTAGGAAATACCCTCTCCCTCATTCCTGGAAACTTCCAGAGACTATTACTGTTCCCCAGCTTATTTCACATGAACTTGGAAAGAACTTAGCGTGAGTGATTAAATTCAATCTCCTGGAGCAAAAAATGTAAAAAGGTGTCCTGTAAATGTCTCTTACCATTAGAGTTAACTTTTTTAAAGATAAGATGATTCAGTTACATCTATTATAAATGAAAGCCTGTTTTGTGGAGTTTTATAAGATCTAGAGAAAACATTTGTCTTCACCAAATTTTAAAATTCTATTTGTTGAAATTAAAAAAAATGATTTTAATTACTTAATGGAGTGATGGAACAAAACTTTTGTTTTTGTCTTTTCCAGATTAAATGACCTTATCAAAGGAAATCATCTGTCATGATAATAAGCAGTATGCTTCCTTATGAACTTGGCATTCTAATTATACTTGTACTGACATTATTCATACCTGACTCTGAGAATATTCTTTCTTTATAGTAACATAGAATATATACAAGAAGTCAATGCATTAAAGAAACAAAACAACATAAAATAATGTGAAGGAAAATACTATGAAAATGAAGGCAGAAGTTGATTTATTACTATGTTGAATATTAATGATATATTGATCTTGGCACTTTGTGGGTTTTGTGAAAGTAGAATTTTCTGTAGGTAAATCTAATATGCAATACATAAAAAAAAGATTTCTGGTATTTACCATACTTAGTACTACAAAATTGGATGGTTTACACAAACCAGACATTCAGACATATATTGCCTGAAGAAATGATAATTTCTTATATAATAAAAAGGGGAAACTATAGTTGGTATGTAAAATAAAAGAAAGATGTTTAAGAATATATATATATATATATATATATATATATATATATATATATTGCCACAGAGAATCAAAAAAGAGAATTATCAGACACACTCTAATTTCTGCAATAGCTTTATGAAGAGTAAAATACAAGTTTTAACAAAAGTCCTATCTAGTGTTCTGTTTAAAAAGAAAATTCAGACCTAGAAAGGGACATTTCACTGACCCGTACAGTCAATTATTGGCAACAGAATTATTTGAAGCTAGTGCAACCACATAGGTGTATGTTATCTGTATTCAAGTCCTTGTATCTCTATTCTACTAAAGAGGCAGTAAAATAAAAGTTTTGTTTAAGTGGAAAAATAAAGTAAATGACATATCAAATGTTTTAATAAAATAAAATCCTGTATCAAAGTGACAGATGAAATAAGTAATTTAATTACAGAAGGGTCAATTTCATCATCCAGGATGTTAAGTTTTAAAGTTTTTCATTCTCTGTGATGATTAAAATGTGTTTTTTCTTTAACTTCTTCCACTGATCTGTCACATAATTAGCATTTGCAAGAGTGAAGAAATTGCAAATATGATAATAGAGATTTTTTTCCAATAGAGTAGTCTAGAAATCCCACAAATTACTTACCCTCCATAGACCCTAAATCTTTTCCCCCATCCTTTGAGATGATGAACAGTCAGAATAAGTTCAAAGTTGATTATGGCAATAAACACACAATAATAAATAAATAAAAATATAGTGGTCTCTATGTGTTTTTAACCATAAACTGCCCATTGAATTTCATAATGCTTAAATTATCCACATAGCTCATACTAAGCATGAAAAGAATAGATGTATTGGGTTAAATTTCTTTTCAAAGGGGTTTATTTATGCAATAAAAGCAACTGAGCAATATCTCTTACCCCTCTTTTATATTTTCTTCTCATTTCCTTTACTTTTCTTTCTTTCCTCAAAATAGCTATTCTATTATTTATTATACAGTCACATGAGCTGTATCTAGTCTGTTCATTGCATACTTATTGGGTTACAAGGAAATTTTTCAGATCATTTTTATTTCATATAAAAACTGAAATGTGAGCTTAGAAGTTGCTTCATTTCATATACAAATCTTGAGACAAAATTGCAGACAAGTAATTAATTTTAATTTTTGATTGATAAATCTCCCACCGATTTAGTCACTAATCCCTCAACTGTCTAAAATCCATTAGAACATTTTTTTTTGGTTTGTTTTGGTTGTTTGTTTGTATTGGTTTGTTTCGTTTTTTTTGTTTTTTTTTTTTTGAGACAGGGTTTCTCTGTGTAGCTTTGTGCCTTTCCTGGAACTCGATTTGGAGACCAGGCTGGCCTCGAACTCACAGAGATCCGCCTGGCTCTGCCTGCCGAGTGCTGGGATTAAAGGCGTGTGCCACCACAGCCCGGCACCATTAGAACGTTTTCAACAGTTAACACACTAGCCATAAGTTCACCAAGCCACACTGAACACTTCATGAAGAAAAATCCATACCAAGAAAGGCAAAAAAGAGTAAATCCATCCCTATGAACAATTTCTATAGGAACTTTGGGAATCACATACATTGAATGCATCATATACTTTTAAATTATCAAGTACTTTATCATCATACATCATGAAATGATTCAACAAATTTTTAAGGGAGGAATGGCCATTCGATTGCTGATCCTTTGTCAAATGCAGGTCATATTCAGTTACATACAGACAATGCAAAGAACAATAAACAAAGATTTTTTGTCTTACATGTTATTACGTACTTTCTAATACTGAAATTCAATGGCTAACGAAGACGAAAATCAATCTCTAATTACTTTGGCAGTTACACAGGCCCAGCGATTAAACAGTGTTCACTTCACTACTGGGGGCAAATTATCATGGTATGGTTGAATAATTAGTAAACTAATTAAACAAGGCAGAGTCCCTTGTGAAACTAAGAAGCTGCTCACTTCAGTTAGCAAGTTTCCACTTCTCTTAGCATTCTTGTACTTGTGACAGTCATTATTGCCATCACAGGTACAAGCACACACACTCATGTGGTGGTATTGTGTTCCCCAAAAATATTATTGTGTACCTTAATAAACTTATCTGGGGTCAGAGACAGAACAGCCACAATATTAAACATGAGGATAGGCAGTGGTAGCATACGCCTTTAATCCTAGCATTCCAGAGACAGAAATCCCTCTGGATCTCTGTGAGTTCAAGGCTACATTGGAAACGGCCAGGCACGGTGATACACACCTTTAATCCCAGAAAGCCAGTCTTTAATCCCAGGGAGTGGTGGTAAAAAGGAGAAAGGTATATAAGGCGTGAGGACCAGAAACTAGAGGCATTTGCCCTGGAGAGGCATTTGGCCTGGAGAAGCATTGGGCTGGTTAAGCATTCAGACTTCTAGCAGCAGTTCAGCTGAGAGCCATTCGGATATGAGGACACAGAGGCTTCCAGTCTGAGGAAACAGGACCAGCTGAGAAGTTGGCCAGGTGAGATTAGCTGTGGCTTGTTCTGTCTCTCTGACCTTCCAGTGTTCGCCCCAATACCTGGCTCAGGTTTGATTTTATTAATAAGACCTTCTAAGATTCATGCTACACACTCACATATGATCTTGACCATGAACATTTTCTGGAGCATTTCTTCATCACCAGTCACTCTGTGCTAATTTCTAAGGTCAGACACTCTCTTCCTGTACTGTTTTAAATTTCTTATCTAAAAGTGATTGTTCCATTTACCAACCTATAATTTTATACATGGATTCATGACTGTGCTCTTGGGTCAGAAATTTGATACAATTATCAGCTTGACTTTCATTCGTTGTTGTTGTTGGTTTTTCCTAGACACTAATTTCCCAGTATAAATGATCTCATCTGTCCAAAGAAGGTTGCATTATTGAAAATCTGTTCTTTTTTATTTAAAAACATTTTTTATTCATTTTACATACCAACCACAGATCCCATTCTCATCCCTCCTCCTCCTGTTCTGAATCATTCTAAAGTTTCTGAAAAATAAATAAATAAATATGAAATTGAACACAGGAGTTGGGATGTAAAACACTACTGAAGGCAATTCTCTGTTAATAGAAACTATTTTCAAAATTTCTACATTCATTCTTTCCTTCACTTAAGATGTTGCCTTAATTTCTGGTGTGAGAAATTTATTTAAGAAATTTATTTATTTCTTTACGGTATGGGCTCCCTGTAGCAGCCACTTCCCATTTTCCCATCTTGTCTCATTCCTCTGAGGAATGTGAAAAATATTTCAGTCTTCTACTTCTTGCTAGCTCATTTTAATGTCATTCTAAAAAATACATTTTGAATTATATCTTAGCATCACTTTTACTACCAATTTCCAGAGAAAGAAATGGTAAAATAAGGAAATAAAAATTGAAAAGATGTCCAATATGAAAATGGTGTTAGAAGGTTATGTTTTCTTGATCTTTCTTTTCATTTTGCCTTGCTCCATTAGTAAAAATTTCTTACTTTCATTTTATAAAAAAATATATATCTACCAACTGTATCCATTATTTACTATGGATTGATGACTGTTTTTGAGTTTCACTTTTGTTTTGCTTGCTTGATTTTAACTCATGTGAACCTCCACTGTTCCTGTGTAGCTTTAGAGTATTTTAAAAGATGAATAAAGATGAAAATCTGCATTTAGTACCTTCTATTCATTCTACCCATCTACTCAAACATAAAAACCGTATACCAGGGCTGGAAAGATGCCTAAAGGGTTCGAAGAATATTCTGCTGTTGTGGAGGACCCAGGTTCCATTTCCAGCACTCATAGGCTGGCTCACAACTGTCTGTAATTGTAGTTTCAAGGCATTCAAAACCCTCTTTGGCCTTTAATGTCTTCTTCACACACATGTTACAAATAAACTAATACAGACAACCACATACACATGTAGTGAGAGCAGTATATGCATAGTGGCCTCACAGAAAACCAAACTGTCCACACTATTGTGTTCGTCAGGCAATATTTCAAGTTTGTAAATAGAAATTTAAAGACAAAAGTGCTAACTTATCATATAGATGTGTAAAACACAGAGTTAATAACTACTCAGAAGTTTGCTTTCAGCCCCTTCAAAACTTTAATATGACAATGCACACTCTTACTCTAAATGTTGAGTAAATTATGTATTTTCCCAATTATGTTTGACAGTAAAACACAGGTTTGGAAGGACAGCTATTTAAAAAGTCCAACACCCATCTCTCCAAACTCTTGATCTTGACTGCCATTCTGTGTCTGACTGGCTCTTTAAACTATTCTAAATTGAAAAGCTTTAAAAATTTATTTCCTTCTTACAGTAAAAAAAAAAAAATGATTCAAGATTTGACACTCAGTCTACTTGAGTAAGAACAAAATGTATCCAAATTTATGGTTATATTATGGATAAAGACTAGAGTAAAACTAGCTGATACAACAGGGACTTCAAAATCTCCAGTAACACGAGTGTTTTTGTCATTATCTGGGTTCAAAGCATTGTGTATGTGTGAATGTCGCTCCATTACCTTTGGTGATTCTGACATCAAGATTTACTATAGAGGTACATTTACTTTCATTCCAGCTTTACCAGCAAAACGTGGGTGATGAACATAAGCTTCATAAAAACTATGTCCTAAAACTGATACACTACACTTTGGATACATCTCATTATAAGAATAAAAGAAGAAAGTGAAATTCTTACTAATATTTCCACTACCACACACACAAAGACCATGAAACATACTGATTTGGTACCTGATTCTCAGGGTTATTTCCATCATGTGTAAGTTGAAATGTAGAATTCAGAGTCTGTTCATTATCCCAGCTACCAAGACTGTTTACATGAGCCAGCATTGCTTCAATTTTACATTCCTCATGAACATGCAAAGCTCCTGAAAGGCTGCAGCAATTCTCAAAATTGACTCAATACACTTTAAAAAAAATTCTTCCCACAAATAAAATGACCAGTCATTACCACTATTACAGCACTTTGTAGTAATAGATGGCTGAAAGCATATTTGACTGAACAGAATTTCTGACACATTTTTTTCCAAAATAACTTATATAACTGAAGTTGTTTCTTTAGGAGATTTTAAGAAAAGGATATTTGAAACGAGATAGACATATATTTTTCCATTATTTCTAATGATATTTAGTGTTCCCTACATGTGGTTTACTCTTTATAACATAGTTTTCAGCCTTTAAAGATTTATGAAACTATATTTCCAGACAGAAAAATCAAGTTAGAATATATGTTAAAATTCATATAACGTTCTACCCCTGGAAATGGGGTGGAAGGTAAAAGAAATATGGAAAATAACTTGGAACCAAACACATTCCACCTAAGGCAAGAAAGGGATTAGGAAATGGCTACAGCCAATGCAGATATATTTACCTAAAAAAAAAAAAATCATTCTAACAACTAAGAGTCAATCTCAAGACAAATAGTTGAAACAAAAGAAACAACAAAATCAAATACTTTATCTACTTTCCTCATATGTATTCTTTTTATTTGTATAAATTATATGACACTGTGGCTTAGCTGTATGTATATTATTTAGCTCTTATCATCACAATCATATGTAGTATTTGACACACCTACAAAACACAATTTTAATAAACATTTAGTGAAGTACTATATGGATTGGGAATAAATAAATTTATATTTGTAAAATAAAATAAAATTTATTTTACAAGCTGAGTATGTAACCAAAAATGTGGAGAAATCTACATTATTTTCCCAAGGATAAAGATGGTCAGAATAGACTCTTGTTATTCCCTTCTTCCCTAAAAGAGTATCACTGGTTTTGTGATATAATAAGAAATGTGTGTTTTATCTTTATCCCAGTTTCTCTCACAGAGCTCTTAAGACCTTTAGATTTCCCAAATGAAAACTGTAAGAGAAACATATTTTACCCTTGGGACATTCCTAAGTTTATACTGGTAGGATAAGTCTTGAAAGACAAGTTATTTTGTTGTTAACCACATAGCCGGCATGTTTGATCTTTTCAGGTTCCCCTTGGATCTCCATAGAGGAAAGACAGTCTAGAGAATGTGGATCACAACTATGCAAAGTAAACTCTATGAAAACCTTAAGGGATGATATTTGGAAAGCTTACAGATTAGTAAATAATTGAGATGCGGGCATGATAGAACACTTACAAAGGAACAGAAGGTCTTAACTCCTACCATGCCCCTACAAGCCTCACACCAGGAACCTCCTCTGTATGGCTATTGCTAAGTCCTATTCCTTATAGTAAAGCAGCAAACATAAGTAAAGGGTTTTCTCTTGACAATTACCAAGGAGAAAAAAGAGTTTTAAAGGAAGCTCTGATCTGTAGCTGGTTGATGAGTAGTATATGAAAGAAAAGCCCAGGAGACCCCAACCCTACACAAAGTGCTGTAGGCAAATGAGGAAAGCTGGAAGCAGGAGAGGTGGTATTTGCCATGTGGGAGCAGCACACCAATTGGATGTCCAATGTCAAATGGTCAGCCTTGAAAACATACATACAAATAATGTAGATGAACTCAATAGGTTATATTTAGGAATTAAAATGTATATACATATACTTACATGACTGTAATAAAAATTAATGAGAAACAAGGCAATGGAATTTTTTAAAACTTACTCTTCTTTCATATATTATATCCCAACTGCAATTTCCCCTCCCCCCTCTCCTCCCAGTCCCGCCCCACCCTAAACTCCCCTTTCCCCCAGATCCACTCCTCCTCCTTTATCTTCAGAAAAGGGAAGGTCTATATTTTCAGGGATCATTTCTATGGTTTGTTACTAGAGGCCATAAATTTGAAGGAGAGTGCAGAGGGCTTTATGGGTGGGTTTGGAGCCAGGGAAGGGAAGGAATAAATGTTGCAATTATAATACAATCTCAGAAAAGTAGACAAAGGAAGACGGGGTGTGTAGGAGGGTGTAAAGCAGGAAAATGTGGGGGGGAATGACATAATTACATCATAATCTCAAAAAATTAAAGGTGCAATAAAGAAAAGTAGATTGGTCTGGACCGGTAATTGGCAAATGAGATAAGAGGAATCTGAACTCTTAACATGTGGCTCTAACACAAGCAACTCTGTGAAATTAATATCAGAACCGACATTATCCGTAGGACAGAATTTTCAGAACTGGAGAGTCATCATAGTCAATCATTTTGTATGAGAACAGGAGAATACACATAAACAAGATGTCATTTTTTTCCACATCTAGAATCAATTTTGAGTAATGAAACCCTAATTCACAGTGTCTTTAAGTCAAATAATGTTTATGTCTTATTCAAGGTTATAGCTATACAATCCAGTAGTGTGGAGCATATAAAACATGTTGCTGAATTATATTCGACCTTGAAGTCGAAGATCCTATCATGAGAACTAGATGATTCATTGTTTCTATTCCTCAGAAGAGTGTCTTTAGAATCCATCCTAATTTCTAGGTAGGGTCAGAGGTCTGCCATTAAAATGGCAAAGAGATGACAATAAAATGAAGGGGCTTAGAAGCTACTTTGTATCAAGATAAGAGCATACACACTAAATACTCAACATTAAATATCAGACATGGAGGCAAAGTTATCATATCAGACCAGAGATCAAATTGTAGAGTTGAGATGGTCAAATAGAGACTGATCCAGGTAAATTTTGATCATGGTGGTTGTAACTGGAGCTATACCTAGAAGTATATGTCAGACCATCCTTACCTACTTCAAAAGCTTTGAATGTTAAATGTACATTTTGCTTCACTAAAGTTTTGCTTAAACTTGTTATTGCAAAAGAAATATGGAGTTCTGTTTTGTTCAGAATGCATTGATTCCCCAGGCTCTAGTGCCTGATCTACATGGTGGAGGTTAATCCTTATCATGCTAGAGTTCAGTCAGGCAACCTTGAAAGTGTTTATGCAATTCTAGGTCTGAAAATCAATACAAATGTTAAACTCAAAATAGTGAAGTGAAAGTAGAAAATAAGGTAGATATTGCTCAGAAGCCTTGATATCATGAAATGGATAACAAAAGCTAGCCAAGAGGGGGTGATTGGTGTGCCATCCTAAATGGCCTGGATGTGACAGTTCAGCAGCACTCTAAGTTCTGTAAATGAATGTCCCCTAATTGATTCTCCCAAAACTGTCTGTGTGAGAGAGTGGAACATAAGGAAGAAACAATGTATAAAGGAAGAAAACTTTCACATTGTGCAATATCTTCATCATGCAAGATGGTTAAATTTTGTTTGATGATGATTTCTCAAAGGAATGTGAAAATAAAAGAAATAGGAGACCACTTCTTGAGAAGGTGAATTGACCTTTTAATTACAGCAATTTAAGGCTGCAGTCTCTCTGCAAGTGGGTAGAGACTATGCAAATGTGTGTCAGGAGGACTGAGGGGAAAAGGGAAATTCTGGGGATACAAGATTTCACCCACAGGAAAATTCCTCTGCAGTCTCAAAGCAGTGAATACCATGGGAGGTTGATATGTTGAGCTTCTCAGAAGCTTCCAGAATCCTTTCAGTCCACAGATGTTTATCACTTAAGTAACTTCCTCACACTATGAGGTTTTGGGTCATTATCTCTTCAAATTTCAATTTTGCTATACAAGTACAACTGTATTTTTGAAGGACCTGATGGATCCTTGTTTGGAATAGCACTGTCACTTGAGACACATTGTTACTATGGCTTAGTCAGACACCAGAGCTAGCTATCTGCCCCATGAATTTCTTATGTCTAGAATTAGGCAAAGTTAAACCAGGAATCACCAGCCATGATGGACCACGTTTCAGTACTTACTTCCTGTGGGCAAGTGGCTTTCTTGAGTTTTTGGTTGACACTATTGAAACTCATCTTAAGCTAAAATTTTCTGAACACCTCATTTGCAAACTGTAGTGTAAAATTTAATCTCATCAAATGCCCAATGCCTTACCTTTATGTAAGAATGATTTTTAATTAAAAAAAGCTATTTATTGCCATTATTATCTTGGTTGCCTAGGTCAGACTCCACACCGTGATTCAAGCTTGTGAAAAGCATCACTTCTAAAGGTGGGACATCTTCAAGTAAGTTTATTTCATAATTGTGCTTTTCCCAATGAACTATTCATCATCCTTTTTTTTTGTCCTCAGCTAATGAAATTTGAAAGTTACTGATGCATCACATTGTCTTTAGCCGTGATATTCTGATGTTCTTGCTAGGTCATTTTCTTATTGATGAACTCACCTCCGGATGAGGTCTCAAAGTAATACCTCACTGTTCAAGGTATATCAGACATTCCCTAAGTTCCAATATAAGACAGAATATAAGACAGATTTTTGTAAAAACACTATATATATATATATATATATATATATATATATATATATATAATTAAAATTCAGTGCTGTTTTATTTCAAGGCAAATCTACTTCACAGTTCCTAGTATGTTGGACGACAAGAACTTTGCTGCCTGGCCAAGAGTGCCCTCTTTCCCTTTTTTTTTTCATGAACATTTTGTATTTTTCAAGATCCCTTACATGTAAAAGTGAAATGCTACAGATTTGTCACCGCCTCAGCAATCATATATTGATCTGTTTGTCCTCCCTTTGCTCACATTCAGTGACTCCAAATTGCTTAAGTACTAAAAGCTCTCAAGGTAGTGACCTGAAATATTAACAGGTTACATCACCTCATTAAGCAAAAGAAACTGCGCTTATTCAAAGTTCATAGAGCTGACATTGCATTTATCCAAAAAATTATTAATGTTTGCATGAAAGTGTAGTACAAAGGATACACTACACCTGAAGACTGAGTATTATTTAACTTTCCATGGGCTACAGCAATTTCACCCATTAGTTATTGCCTTTGCAAAGTAAAGATTAATGATGCTAAAATGGTACATTTTAATGCAATCAAGTTCTATTTCTTTCTAACTATCTCATATGTTGATGATCTGGCTTTTTTTTTCAGAAATAGTACAAGTTCATTTCAAGGAGAAAGACAACCCTTAAATAACAGGGCAATTATTATTTTAATCAATAGCAGTATTATATTTTAAATTAATCTTCAAAAGTCCCTGAAGCTAAAATTCTAAAAGTCATTAATCAATTAAGCAAAAATACTACACAGTCTTTCAAAGCAATCTATCTGTCTCCTGAAGGTTGCTTAAACTGCCTCACAGAATGAAAATTTAGCACTTTCCCTTCACTTTCATTTGCTGTTTTATTTTGCTTTCACTAAGTACTACCGAATAAAAGTATTTATTTACATATCATTCCCCTGTGTGTGAAATTAATGTAGTGCTATAAATGTGAATGTTTTCAGATATTTAGGTTGATCTACTTTTCTCTGAAAATTTAAGAATCTGTAAAGGAAGGGTATTTTTGTTGTTTCAGTCAATAACCTGGATAAAATGTTAAAACTATTTTTTTTCCAAAAGTATAAGTTTTTCAAAAATTTTCAATTTGAAATCATTTCAGAGACGGTGGAACATGTCCTTGTTTAATGTATCTAGGCCATGAGCATTTTTTTTTTTTGTCACAGAAGCCATAATGTATCTCATATAGGTGGAAAGTTTCTCATTCAGGCTTTTAAAGATGTATTACATGTTAAGTTTTCAGAAGGTGGAACAGTAAGCGATATTCTCTGAATCCAGCATCCTTAGAAAGGCCTGAGACTCAGATAATGGGATCCAGCCATTGACATACACATGTTTCTTCTTGTTTGGTGACAGCTGTAGACCTAATCCCTAAATTTCTAGATCCATCCTTAACTGAGATAAAAATCAAACCCTTTTAAAGACTCCTCCTTTCTTCTTAATAAAATATCTGGTCTACAATTTTTAATAGTGTATGTTCTCCTGTCTCCAGCAATTAACAATGCCAGCTGTTTCTCTCTGGGCTTGTCTCTGATCTTTAATATTCATCAAAATTACTTTTTATCTCTTCTTTCTTTTCTTT
>CABHPQ010167558.1:2385-4885 GCA_902168405.1 Peromyscus aztecus
AAGGAAGGAAGGAAGGAAGGAAGGAAGGAAGGAAGGAAGGAAGGAAGACAGGCTTCTGCTGAGAGTCAGCTGAGCTGAAGACGAACGCAGCTCACAGACATGGATACGTCCTTGCTCTCCTATCCTGGGAATCTCCAGGAAGGCTTTCCCAACCCCTGCGATGGATGATTCACCAGCATCATGCTCTGGAAGTGCAGCACCGGCCTTGCTGAAGGCCCGGGAAAGAACTGACTTAGCAAACCCAAACTCATTTTCGGTAGGAGAAGCAACAGGCTGCCTTAGTCCTTTTCCTGTTGCATAACCAGGTGTCATATACTGGGTCGTTTATGAAGAGTAGATATTTATTTAGTTCCAGAGACTGAGAAGTCCAATAGGAAGAGGCTGTCATCTGGAGAGGTCCTTCATACTATGGTAGAGGACCGCACAAGGAAGACAGGGCATGTGGACACCAGCTCGTCTCTCTTCCTCTTCTGATACAGCCACACATGTCATCGTTGGACCTCCAACCCCAAGATCATCACATCAGTGCTGTGGGATGTTCTGTACGGCAAATGTGTTGCTAATAAAACACTGATTGGTCAGTGGCTAGGCAGGAAGTGTAGGCGGGACTAACAGAGAGAATAAAAGAACAGGAAGGCGGAGGGAGGCTCTGCCAGCCACCGCCAGGACAAGCAGCATGTAAAGATGCCGGTAAGCCACGAGCCATGTGGCAAGGTATAGATTTATAGAAATGGATTGATATAAGATATAAGGACAGTTAGCAAGAAGCCTGCCACGGCCATACAGTTTGTAAGCAATATAAGTCTCTGTGTTTACTTGGTTGGGTCTGAGCAGCTGTGGGACTGGCAGGTGAAAGAGATTTATCCTGACCGTGGGCCAGGCAGGAAAACTCTAGCTACACATCAGTCTTAATTACCTCTCAAAAGCCCCAGCTCGAAATATCATTAATGTATACATCTGGGAATTAGTTTCCAACACCTGAATGCTTGGAGCACGTAACCAAATTGTAGTAGGGTATACTCAGATATGATTTATTTTTATCCATCATGTCATGTAAAGTAATTCATAATCTTGCCTGATGTGGGGAAGGTGTCTTGTATGAAATGTCAAAAACAGCCCAGCAGCTGTAGGCCATCAGAGTTTGATGGGTGCCCTCCAAACCAAAGAGGACATTCAGGCGGACTGTGGACCTCTTTACGAGTCCCTTATGTCTGTCACTCACATAAAGTCAGTCACTAAATCCAGACCCTCTGACCTGCCTTCTCTTTCTCTTGTCTTCTCTATCCTCCCTGCCACCATCCTGGTTCTCGCTTACCTGACCGTGGCTCTTGTCCATGATGGGATTCCTTCTGCTGCTGGTACCTCTCATTCCACTCTGCACACACAAACTCAGAGGGAGAGCAAAGCCAGGGTTAGGGGAAGGGTCTTATGGCTGACTGTGGTGTGACACGTGCAGACATGGCCTGTCTTAGAGCACAAGCCACAGTGGCAGGTCCGAAATGAATCAGTCAAACCTGAAACTCCCAAAGGAAGAATTAAGAATGAGGATACAGAGACAAACACAGCAGAGTTCAGGAGAAAGTCAGAAACAAGGACTTAGCCACAGTCTGAATGATTCTACCCCTGGGGTCAATGCCCAAGACAATGATAGCCCTAAGTTTTCTCAGGTCCCGCCTGGCCCTGAGGTCCCTTAGCTGCTTAAAAAATAATCATTCAGAGGCTTACTGTTAATTGTCAACTGTATGGCCTATGGCAGGCTTCTTGCTAGCTAGCTCTTTCATCTTAAATTAACCCATTTCTATTAATGTATGTTTTGTTATGTGGTCGTGGTGTTACTGGTCTGCTGTCACCTTGCTTCTCCTTGGGCAGTGGCTAGGCATCCTCTCCTTTCTTCTTTCTGTATATCTGCTTGGATTTTCCATCTGCCTCTAAGCTGCCTTGCCATAGGCCAATGCAGCTTTATTTATCAACCAATCAGAGCAACACATATTCACAGCATGCAGAAAGACATCCCACAGCAGACAAGTGTCTGTAAAGTCTGTATAGATATACCACTTAGTTAGGTGTGGTGGTGCACACCCGTAACCCGGGAACTCAGGGATTGGACACAGGAGGATGAGAAGTTCAAGGTCATTTTGTGTTACATAGTGAGTTTGATGCCAGCCTGGGCTACACAAGAGTCTCTGCCTCAACAAAACAAACAAAAGAAAACAAAACAAAAATATTTCTAAGCTGGGTGTCATGGTTCATACCTGTAATTCCAGTACTTGGGAGGGAAGCTGAGGCAAGAAGGTAGCCTGAGGTGTGGAATGAGACCTCCCTGTCTCTAAACAGAAGGAAAAGGGAAATCTGAGAAGATGTTTTGCCAAAGGGTCTAGCACAGTACTGGTTCAGTGAACCAGTATTGTCCCTTGTTTGCATAGGGATGAATGGGTATGATTGCTTTGAAGACTGTTCCCTGAAGAGGAAAAACAGAAGAGGGGTGTCAAGGTCAATGAGG
>CABHPQ010167558.1:7385-15189 GCA_902168405.1 Peromyscus aztecus
GACCTCTGGAAGAACAGTCAGTGTTCTTAACCTCTGAGCCATCTCTCCAGCCCCCAATATTAAAAAAATTTAAAGCAACACCACAAAATATTGAGTTATGCTTTCTGGATGGACGACATTATTGAGAAGACTTTTATCTCAAAGTTTTTTTTCTGTATCTTTCTTTTCTTTTTCTTCTTTTTTTTCCTTTCCAAGACAAGATTTCTCTGTGTAGTCCTGGCTGTCATGGAACTCACTTTGTAAACCAGGCTGGCTTCAAACTCACAGAGATCCACCTGTCTCTGCCGCCGGAGACCTGTGCCACCACCAGTGGCCTGTATCTTACTTTTTATTGATATTATTTTTTCTATTGTGTTTGTGTGTTTTTATCTGTATGTGTGTGTGTGTGTGTGTGTGTGTGTGTGTATCACACATGTGCCCAGTGCCAGTGAAGGCAGGAGGGTGTCAGGTTCACCGGAGCTGGAGTTACACGTTCTTGTGAGCTACCCGATGTGGGTGCTGGGAACTGAACTGGAGCCCTTGAGTAGAACAGTATGGTTTCTTAGCTGCTGAGCTTTCCCTCCATCCCCGTGTTACTTTTATAATCCTCTTTTCTTTGGCTTGAGACAACGTCTCACAACGGTAGCCCTAGCTGCCCTAGAACTTACTATGTAGCCCAGGCTACTCTCTTGCAGTGATCCCCCTACCTCACTTGGTACCACACAGGGCTTCTGCATTTCTTTAATAATCCACTTCCACACATAAGAAAGGAATCAAGCAGCTCTACCCGTGGGCGAGGTTCAAACTCAGCTCCAGACTATTACAAATATGTTGTGATGTGGAAGTGTCACAGCCACTAACGTTTACTGAGATCTTGCTATGCACAGGCACTGTGCTAAACATTCATACGCAACAGCTCATGCGATCCCAAGACACAGGGAATGGGTTTGTGTCACAAGCCTTACGTGATAGAATGAGAGATGAAAATTCAGAAAGGTGCGGCCTCACTGAGGCCACAGAAAGGGATCTGGATGACTCCGAAGCTAGGTTTTTTAAAAAGTTAGAAAGCCAAATTTGATATAGGAACAACCTTCCCCCCCCCCCCGCCCCCCCAACGGACCCAAAAGCTAGGCTTCATTCAGCTTATACCCAACAGTCCATTGTGATGTCACCTCAAGTCCGGCTTGGAGGGAGAAGCAAACAGCGCTGTCCCATTTGCGTTGAAATGCAATTGAAATGGCTCATTGTGTTTTTAGAACCCAGTTAGTTCCCAGTGAGCCAACAAATTGTCTGCAGACCGTTGAAAACAGCTCTTACGCAATGGCTGCCGAGTCTGGGTGATAATGAGATGTAATGGAAGCAGGAGGAGGCTTAGTTACCAGCCTTCCTACCCTAATTACCAGCAAGGATAATGAGTTCAGGTAAGGACACTGCCTGCTCAGAATTCAGCCTTTGTTTTCCCTTCTGAAGTTGTGAGTCACCTCTTTTGCTCCCAGAGTGTTTTAAAAATCTGCTTTTTAGGTGGATTGAATAGTTGATTTTAAATACTAATTTCACTATTGCCACTCAGGGTTTTATTATGCTATTCAGATAATAGATGAGAAAATGCATGAAACTGTTGCTGATTTGTGTATGTGTAAATATGCATGCACATAGGTTTATGTGTACATATGTGTGTATGTGTGTCTGTTAGTGTGTGCATGTATATGTGTGTGGTGTGTATGCACATGTGTGTGCATGTGTGGTATGCAAGTGCGTTCACCTGTGCACCTGCATTCCGAGGCCAGAGGAGGATGTTAGGAGTCATTCTTACATCACTCTTCACCTCGTTTTTTGAGACAAAGTCTCTCTCTGAATTTGAAGCTTGCTGTTGGGAAAGGCTGGCTGACCAGAGAGCCTCGAGGATCTCCACCTCACAATGCTGGGGTCACAGGCACGGTGCTAGGGATGTGAACTCAGGTCCTTTGAACTCAGGTCCTCTTGCTTGCTGAGCAAGTGTTCTTACCCAATGGACCATCTCCCCAGCCCCATTACTGACGCTTTATTTGAAGTAGTTGTTAGCTCATTTGGAGCTCACGCAGCCCTATGTCTCTACTTTACTGTGTAGCTCAGGAACAGCATCACTCCCAGGTAAAGTTGAGAATATGTACTTAAAAAGCACATGCCGAATGCCATCTCTAAGACTTGCGGCACATGGCGGGGCGGGTAGGGAGCTGCAGCTGTGTGTTTTCCTAGTTAAAAAGCCAAGTTGCTACTTTCGTGTCACGTTCGCTCCATCTGCCCCTTCCCACAGAGCCAATTCCACATACTCTGAACATAAAAGAAAATGAACTGTTCTCTGTCATTCTGATTTCAATCAAAATGTAACTCTTGAGTCACCTGGGCCCAAAGAACAATCAATAGCGCTGCGGATGACAAGGGACAAAGTAATCTAGAAAAAGCAAAAGCAAAAACAAAAACAAAAACAAACCAACAAGCTACCAGCAATCACTGCAATGGCAGTCTCTACTCTTGGCTTCACCAAGGACCACATTTTGTTGTCTGTTTCCCTTGTGCGAAGCAAATTCATCAAGTCAGTAGATGGTTCTGGCGTTTGTCTCCCACCTGAGCACTGGGACATGTGTCAGAAATCAACAAGAAGCATGAATAAGAAAAGGCCATAGGCCCGTGGCTCCTCGTGCCTGTAACCCCAGCACTTGACACTGTAAACTCAAGGCTAGCCTGGGCTACAGAGTGAGAGACTCTGTCCCCAAAAGACAAAACAAAAAAACATGGAAATCATGCCTCCCTGCCCTCAGACTGTCCCGTCCCTGGGGGAAATGACAGGACCCTGCAACCAGAACCAGAATGGAGGTGTGTGTAGAGCTACACCGGTTGGTTCATGCTGAGGGTGAGCTAAGGATCTAAAAACAGGTTGAGCTTAGGACGGCCTCAGGAGCAAAGGTTTGCAACCCTGCCTGGGGAGCTTGGAATCACCAAGGTCAATGCATCAATACCCCTGGGGATGGTGTGAGTTCAGGAAATGACACCCGAAAATATGCAGCTAGGGTGTACTGCTCCTGTGCACTGAGGGCAAGAAGCAGAGGCCTTCTCCAAGCTCCACCCGCTCACCTGCCTCAAGAGGCCTCTCCAAAAGGAACTCAAGGGTCACGAGTCTCCAGATTCCTTCCATCAAGGAAAACCAACCCGGCCCCAGGAGAGGAGATATGGAGGTTGGAATCATATATGGTCACAACCCCGAGAAACTCCTCCCCTTCCTCTCTGTAGCTCAGCCAGCTGTCTCAGCTTCGGTAGGTGGTGTGACCCTCCTGCTGCTCTCCTGGTTCCAGGGATTCCTGTGCATACAGATGTAATTAAATATGCCTTTTCTCCTGTTAACCTCTCTTGTGTCTGTTTAATGCATATCCCAACCAAAGGGTGATGGGAAGTCACTTTTGAATCCCCTGCCTTGGGGGGCAAACTTCTCCTCAATTGTGAACCCTTAGTCTAGAGATCCAGGATCTCAGGCCAGACCAGTTGTTGTGACTTCAATGATCCCTTCCAAATTCATGTCAGAACCTTGTGGGTTTGTTGCTGTTGCTGTTTGTTTGTTGAGATAGGGTCTCAAGTATCCAGGCTGGCCTTGAGCTTGCTATCTGCTAAGAATAACCTTGAACTTCTGATCCTCCTGTTGCCAGGACCCAAAGGTAGGGATTAAGGGCATGCACGTGCCAGCACACCTTGTTTTATGTGTACTAGGGCTCAAACCCAAAGCTTTGTGTGTGGGTAGGTACTCTGCCAGGAGAGCTACATCCCCAACACTTATGTCAAAATTTAATTGACATGAAATGCTATTGAGTGGACCTTAAAGTTGTGGTTAGGGTATGAGGGTTCTGTTTTCATGGATGAATTTATACCACTATCCAAATGAACTAGTTATCATGGGAGCAGGCTTCTGATAATAGGGTATGCCAAGTCCCGAGCCCCATTGTCTCTCTTGCTCTGGAGTTCCCTGGGCTTCCATTTGCTTCCCAGCAGGTAACAAGGAAGTTCTTAGCAGACACAATTCCCATGCTCTTGAACTTCCCTGTCTCCAGAAACTCTTGAGAAATGTCCTTTCTTTTCAATTACTCGGTTTGTGGTACTCTATTTTAGCTATAGAAAACTGAAGATGACGCCAGTTCTTCAAACGATGTGCATTTGAATTCCCCAAGGAGTTTGTTAAGATGCAGGTTCAAGCCTAGCAGGACATGGCTAGGGAACCCGAGAGTTTGCCCTTGTCACAAGCTTCAAGGTAATGCCAACACTGCTAATCAGAAAACATCCTCAAATAACCAGATTCTAATCTTTGCACACAGCCAGTGTAAGTACTGATTTGAATCTAATAAGGATTATGTGTATTACAAATTTCTATGCATGCACTTCATAATGGCTATAACCTCTGGTTGTTTACAGGATCATGTCTTATAGGAGCCCATAGATACACTGGTGCCATAATCCTAGCCAGGAGCTCTTGCTGCATTCATCCGTATGTGTGATATCATTCACTAGGAAAGCCTTTTCTTTAATTGACATATCATTAATCTTTTCAGCTATAAGAACAATTACAATCTGATCTTTATTGACAGCAAATGCTTCTATTTTGTCATAGGATGTTTCCTTAATATAACCACACTATACAATCTATCTGAAGGACATTTTGGATGATAACAAAAATTGTTGTCCCTTTAAATAGTTTAGATATGAAACTTATAGCCAATAAACCCCATGTATTAGAACAGAAATGATTTGGAAGAGTGAACTGGAAGCCATATTTCTCAAAATTAATGAATGCTCTCTTCAGCATATATAGCTGGACCACAATTATCTGCTGTGGAACAATCTTTGTACACTGTAAATATGTATTGCTCTCATTGTTAATAAAAAGCTGATTGGCTGATGGCTAGAATGGATTTTCATGGCAGAGAGAATGCTGGGAGGAAGGAAGACAGAGTCAGAGGAGTCACCAGCCAGATGGAAAGGAAGCAGGAAATGAACAAAACAAAGCAACAAGCCATGAGCCATGTGACAGCACATAGATTAATAAAAATGAGTTAATTTAAATTGTAAGAGCTAGTTAGTAACAAGCCTAAGCTATTGGCTGATCATTTATAATTAATATTAAGCCTCTGTGTGGTTGGTAACAGACAGGTTGGGGGTGGGGTGGGGAGAGTCTGCCTACAATTATCCCTTGGTATCTGGAAGTGATTGAGTTTAGGACTGCAAATTCTCAAAGTTGTGTGTGCGCAAGTCCCCTACATAAAAATGGGTACTATTTCCATATAATTTATGCTCATCTTTCCTTTAAGTCACATATAGAGTACTTAAAATACCCAGTACAATGTAAATGTAAATGCCACATGAGAGTTTAAACCATGCTGCTTAGAGGATGATGACAAGAAAAGGTTTGTTACATGCAATGGAAATCTTCTAAACCCCAAAGAAGAAAGAAATTACATCATTTGCAGGAATTGAACGGGACTAGAGAGGATCATATTAAATTAGCCTTATTTGTGGTTCCTTGATTTTGTATAGATACATATAATCATGCATGTATATATGACATAAAAGTAGACAAACTATCTAGGGCAACAGAGGGGCTAATGGACAGGGAGGGGAGAGGAAAGGGAAGGAACCGGACAAATATGGGGGATGATATATTCTACGTACACTGTATACTTGCATACAATTTTTTTAAAGAGAAAAACATTTGTAAATGTTATATGCAGATAGATTTTGTTTTGTTTTAATTTTTCTGGGGGAGGGTGGTTCTTTTGAGATCCCGTATGTACCTCAGTGTATCCAGACCAGACTTGCCTTAGACTTGCTATGTAGCCCAGGGTAGCCTCAACTTCCTATCTGTAATCCTCCTGACTTAGTCTTCCAAGTGCTGGGATTACAGACGTTTGCCATCATGTCCCATTTTTTTCTTCTGTGTATCTTCAAGGTAAGTTGGCTGTGTCGATGTGCCTATGGGTAACAGAGGGCTGACTATACTGCCCTCTGAAGACGCTACTCAATGTCACTGCTAAGAATCAACCCACCCAGTCTATGAATATTTATGGATCCTTCCAGGAGAGCAGAGACCCTCGCAGATAAGATGCTGGAAAGCAGCCAACACACATACCCTTGCTTTTAGAGCATGAGAAGTGCCCCAATGACAGATGGTAATGTGCTTTTGACATGGCATGCAGCTGGCACTGGCCTCGAGACTTGTGTGGAGGCTGAGACGGCTCTGCAAAGATCTGGGGGAAGGACATTTGGAAGGGAAGCGGGACAATGTCAGTGTCATGGGAGGGTGGTGAGCTGAGACTTCGGGAAAAGGAGAGGATAAAGCAAAGCCAAGAGAAGAAGGGACGTGTTCCTGCTCTGCCACTTGCCAGCTGGAGGAACAGTGAAGCAGTGTCCCCTGATCTTTTGTATCTCAATGCCACAAAAACAAGGGGGTGACCTAGATCTGAAGTTCTCAAACTTGGCTGACTATTGGAATGACCTGGGAAGCTTTCCAAACACCGATGACTTCACTGGTCTGGAGTTCAGCTTTAGATGTGGGGATCGTTAACAGTCCCCAGGTGATTCTAATAGCCACAGCACAGTGGGGGCCCTGAGCTAGATTATCTGTGAAGTTCTGTTCTACTCCACTGACTGTTGATAAAGGGCAGTGACCTCCCTTAGCCCAGTCCCCCTCTGCCTCTGCATCTCTAGCAAGGAGCTGACCTGGATCTATCTAGCCCCTTTCATACAATTATCATTGTATGGTACGGATAGTTTGCTTATGTAACTACAAGAGCTGAAATCCCATCCTGGGCCAGCAGACTTTTTCCCAGCTGGAGGAGGTAACGGGATACTCCCTGCAGGGTTTCGATCTGTCTCTCAGCCTCTCCAAAGCAAATGTACTTTTCCAGCCCTTTCAACTGTAGCATTTAAAAAAAAAAAGAAGAAGAAGTAGAAGACCGTAGTCACAGACATTTTCTTTATAGATGAAGACGAGCACACAAATAGCTCTCAGCTTGCTATCCAGGTAAACTCCAGACAAATTTAGAAACCTTGTAATTTGGACCATTATCCCATGATGTGCAGTGAGGATCTGGGTTGTTGTTGTTGTGTTTTTTTTTTTCCTTTCACTCTCTCATTCTCTATCCTTTTTTAATTCCCTAAAAGGTAATCCAAAAACACAGGTAGGGTTTGCAAAGGCCAAGGCGCTGCTAATGACCAAAGCCGCTAAATTCCAACTCAAGCAGATTAGCCCAGTTAAGTCCTTGGCATTAGGGTCTGGTATAACACCCCAGGCCTGCTGAGACACCTCCTCCATCCTGCTGGGAAATCCTTCCTAAACCCCAAATAGCAACTTAATCTGTGGAGGAAACAACAAAGGAGAGGAGCTAAGTATAGCCAGCACCTCCGTCGAGAACAGCATCCTTTAGAATAGAGTGTGAGCCACGCGGGGTAGTTTAAATTTTCCCCTGGTCCCCTCAAGCAAGAAAAAAGAAGTCCGTGAAATTAAGAATCTGAATGAATATTTTGTTTTGACTAATGAAATATTTCGTAGCTTCTACTTTTTCAGTAAGTCTCCAAAAGTGAAACTAGACACACTTCATGTGTTCAATAGGCCACTAGGCTGATGTTTTGAGTGACAGGGATCAGGGGACCCTCGTCACTTATGCGGTGCTGACAGCAGGCCAGAAGGGATGCAGAGAACGGAGCCAAATAAACAACTCTCTCCCCCTTTCTTTCTTTCTTTCTTTCTTTCTTTCTTTCTTTCTTTCTTTCTTTCTTTCTTTCTTTCTTTCTTTCCTTCCTTCCTTCC
>CABHPQ010167558.1:15289-26374 GCA_902168405.1 Peromyscus aztecus
CCTTTCTTTCTTTCTTTCTTTCTTTCTTTCTTTCTTTCTTTCTTTCTTTCTTTCTTTCTTTCTTTCTTTCCTTCTTTCTTTCTTTCTTTCTTTTTTCTTTGTTTTTTCTTTCTTTCTTTCTTTTTTCTTTCCTTCTTTCTTTCTTTCTTTCTTTCTTTCTTCCTTTCTTTCTTCCTTTCTTTCTTCCTTTCTTTCTTCCTTTCTTTCTTTCTTTCTTTCTTTCTTTCTTTCTTTCTTTCTTTCTTTCTTTCTTTCTTTCTTTCTTTCTTTCTTCTTCTTCCTTATATACATGAGCAATAGAACTTACACAACTTGGAAGGGAAAGAACGCACAACAAATAACCTGAGGGAAAAGGAGGTAAAGTCCACACGTGGCGGTGCAGATCCACGATCCTAGCTCTCCAGGGCTGTCTTCGTGACTTGTCTACGGCTGTGGTAAAACGCCATGGCCAAGGCAACCTATGAAAGAGTCGATTTGGGCTTACGGTTCCAGAGAGGTAAGAGTCCATCATGGCAAAGGAGCATGGCTGCCGGAGCAGGAAGCTGAGAGCTCACGCCTCAACTACAAGCACAAAGCAGAAAGCAAATTCAAAGTAAGGTGAGGCTCTAGGCTGTCTAAGCTCATCCCCAGGGACATACTTTTTCTAGCAAGGCCACTCCCTCTAAACCTTTCTGAACACCACTGCCACATAGGAATGATGTTCTCAAATACCAGAACCTGCAGGGGGATAATTCACATATAAAACCACCATAAGGAGGCTAAGGCAGGGTGCTCATGAGTGCAAGACTGGCTTGGGCTAAAAAGATCTTGTCTCATAACAAACAAAACCAAACTAGAACAAAAATGGGACAAAGAGCCAGAATATACATTTTTTTTTCAAAGAAGATACACAGATGGCCAATTTGTGTGCGAAAAGATGCAAACCAGTACCACAATGAGACCTCTTCCAGCACCCAAAAGAGAAGAGAATGTGTATTGATGGGTGTGGTTGTTTGAATGCTGTTTTAGTCACTGTTCTATTTCTTTGAAGAGACACCATGACCAGGGCAACACTTATAAACAAAACAAAACATTTGATTGGGGGCTTGCTTATAGCTGAGACCTACATCCTGATCTGTAGGCAGAGAGAGAGTGTGTGTGTGTTAGGATTCTGTACATGCGCAGCTTGGGGTCTTGTCTGGCGCCTTATGTCATCAGGGGGCGACTATGTACCCCCTTAAAAAGCCAACACGGACCCCTATGCTGTCTCTCTGCACTCCCCTTCTCTTTCTGTTTCCTCTCTGCTCTGCTCCCGCCATCTTTCTGTTTCTCTAGGCCTGGTTTCTTTCTAGTAAAGCTCTTTCTAACTCTGGTAGTCATAGCCGTGGCTCGTAACTTTACCACCCGACCCACCAGCACCATTCATCCTTAGAGAGAGAGAGAGAGAGAGAGAGAGAGAGAGAGAGAGAGAGAGAGCCTGGCATGGGCTTTTGAAACTTCAAATCCCATTCCCAGTGACTTCTTCCAGCAAAGCCACACCTCCTCATCCTTCCAATGCTATCAAAGAGTTCTACTCTTGGAGAGTAAGCATTCAAATTTATGAGCCTGTGGGGGCCATTCTTATTCAAATTACCACAAATGCAAATGGTCCCATAGGTTCATATGCTTGAATACTTGGTCCTTAGTTGGTGAAACTGTTTGGGAAGAATTAGGAGGTGTGGCCTTGTTGGAGGAGGTTTGTCACTGGGAGTGGGCTTTGAGTTTTCAAAAAATGCACACCATTTTCCCAGTTAGTTCTCTCTTTCTCTTTCTCTCCCTGTTTCACACTTGTGGATCAAGATATAAGCTCTCAGCTACTGCTCTAGCCTGCCTTCCTGCTGCCATGCTCCCTGCGATGACGGCAAAGGACTCACCCTCCGAAACTGTGAACCACAAATAAACTTTCTTCCCCCACAAATAAACTCTTAAAGATTTATTTATTTTATGTATACAAATATTTTGCCTGTGTGTGTGTGTCTGTGTATCATGTGAGTGCCATGTGTTTGTTTGTTGAAGTCAGAGGAGGGCATTGGATCCCCTGGAATTGGAGTTAAAGAAGGTTGTGTGCTACCCTTATGTACCTGGGTGTGGGATCATCTACTGGGGCATGGGTCACCTACCAGTGGCTATATCTCCAGTTAAAGGTGAGTCATACTCCCCAAGTCCTCATCAACTGTGGATAGATCCTCAGTTAGGGGTAAGGCCTTCGGAGCCCCTCCACAGTCCATGCTGGAAATTTCTTTTTAAGACAGGGTCTCATGTATCCCAAGATGGACTCAAACTCCTGACCCTCCTGACTACATGTCCTCAATACTGCGATTTCAAGTCTGCACCACTATACCATTACACCAGACTCCTTACTACTTTTCTCTTTGTAAAATATGTCAGATATTTGTTAGACACTTGAATGTGTGGCTTAGGGCTCCAGGAGTAAAGTCCCAGAACAGCCAGCCTATAGTCACTTCCCATTTCTTTATGTAAGAGCATTTGTTGCGGGATATTTGATCGCACTGTGACACTCCAAGACTGTGTTAATAAAGTTAACTTTGAATAGGGGAGGAGGGCGGAGTCAGGGGCTAGCTGACTGGAATTGGCCATAGAGAAGCCAGGAATGTGATAGAGAAGACACACAGAAAGGAGGAGGGAGGGACTTGGATTCTTCCTGGTCTCTTCCATCTGGGAAGTGTGGAGAGAAGGACAGCTGGTCGCTTCTCTGCCGCTTCTTTGATTTATCAAAATTTTACCCCAGTATCTGATTCCTGAGTCTTTATTGGTAATAGAACAACTTAGATAAAAATAATAAGCATTCATTTGGGTAGCTTCTGGTTCCCTACTGTAAGAACATTCATCTGGGTAGCTTACTGTTTCCTACTATAAGAGCATTCATCTGGATAGCTGGCTATTGATTTTTGTTTTTTGTTGTTGTTGTTATTGTTTGTTTTTTTGGTTTTTCGAGACAGGGTTTCTCTGTGTAGCTTTGGTGCCTTTCCTGGGTCTCGCTCTGTAGATCAGGCTGGCCTCGAACTCAGAGATCCACCTGCCTCTGCCTCCCGAGTGCTGGGATTAAAGGTGTGCGCCGCCGCTGTGGCGGCGGCGGCGGCGGCGGCGGCGGCGGCGACTTTTGTTTTTAAAGAAAAGCAAACCTCTCTTCCTGTTCTTCATCAAGGGACAGGATCAAGGTGGAAAGGGAATACCCATCTGGAAATTTCACATCCACAGGTGTTGTGGTCCGAGGCTTCAAATCAGAATCAACCTAAGCAGACACAAGGGGTTATCAAAAAGCAAGATTTAATACAGGGCAGCACAAAAAAAAGGGGAGGGGGTGTGGGCTGATCAATCAGGGCCCCAGAACAGACTCGGGAGCTGAACTGCAATCCCTAATGCCAGTTGAAGCAGGTATTCAAGCACAAAAAAAAAAATAAATAAATAAATAAACATCTGTTGCCAAGTTACAGTTACAATTTTCACCAACCAGAATTCAATGATCAGGGGCTTTCCTTAAGTGTCCCATCATTTTCTTTTTCTTTTTTCTTTTTTTTTTTTTTTTCTCGAGATAGGGTTTCTCTGTGTAGCTTTGCGCCTTTCCTGGGACTCACTTGGTAGCCCAGGCTGGCCTCGAACTCACAGAGATCCGCCTGGCTCTGCCTCCCGAGTGCTGGGATTAAAGGCGTGTGCCACCATCGCCCCGCAATGTTCCATCATTTTTAATTGACATACAATGCAAGCTTGTCATCCAAGCAATCAGATTCATTTGTTCTTTCTGTTGTTAGGAACAGTCATGATGTTTCTAGAGAACTAAAGATGCATAACTACTATTTCTATGGTTTAGGGATGAGGTGGGTCAGCTACTGGAAGGTTTCCAGCTCCCCTAGGGCTTGGGAACCTGAACTTTGTTTTCACCCTACGGGTAAAATGGATCTGAAGTCAGAATGGCAGTACTCAAGCCAAGGTGCTTTTTGCCTGTTCCCAACACAAGCTTTGTCTCGATCACTCTGTGTGTGTGGCGGGGGCAGTCAAGACAGATTGACCTGAGCAACCAAGGTGTTGGACAGACAGCTCACAGGCCAGGCACCTGTGGATTCCAAAGCTAAATATACTGTCAGGTCGTTTGTCAGGAGAAATGAGCAGACTGCGGATCACTTCACAGTCCATGGAGCCAAGGCAGAAGAAATCCCAGGGAAAGGTCTGAAGGTACGGGAGTATGAGTTATGAAAAAATAACTTCTCAGATACTGGTAACTTTGGAGTTGGAGTCCATCAAATATGACCAGTGAATTAGGAATATGGTCTGGATGTCTGTGTGGTTCTGGGTAGGCCAAGTTTCAGAATTCTGGACAAGAAGCACAAGATGTTATACCCAGATATCGGGGACCCTCCAAAAGACCGCCACGGAGACCGAATCCCATATGTAAAAGCAAAGAGCCTTTATTTTCAAGCTCAGAGCTTGGACTCTCTGACACAGCAGTGAGAGCAGAGATCCCCAAGCCCAGGCAAGGTGGGGTTTTTAATCATAGCAGAGGTTGGGGTGAGGGGATTTCCAGGGTTCAGGACCCTGATTGACTGACATTTGTCCAGGACCCTGATTGGCTGAATGGGGGTATAGGGAATGTTTGGAATGTCAGGTATTTCCTCTTAGATGCAGGCCCCACTGGGTGGGGTCAGTTTATGGGTGTCCCACCCCTCCCCACCCCCCACCGCCAAGGACAGGCTGCATTGGAGCCAAACACAGAGTCAGCAAAGAGGAGGCCATGTGCTGGTCCCAGAAGTATGCTGGGATCATCCTTCCTGGCAAATAAATTTTATCCAAAAAGCCAATAAAATTTTCTCAGAGCAAAAAAAAAAAAGAAAAGTAGATTTAGGTTAAAGGCATACATAACACAATGGCTCTCGACCAGGCGTGATTTTACACTCAGGAGACATCTGGCTATGTATGCAGACATTTCTGAGTACACACCTCATCTCTCAGGACAAATGATTTCCTAGAACAAGGTTCAGGCTCCACTAGACAGATGGTTATTATATCATTATTTAATCATGACCTTGAGATCCAACTCTCTCAGCTCAAATGACTATCATGATATTTCTTTCAAACCAATAACAGGCACCCCTCAAAGGAATCTCAGTAATTTCCAAAACATTTTATTGGTTATTACTACTGATCATGTTAAAATTTGAAGTTTTATCTGACCTTCAATAGCCATGGGCTTTTGTCATAGACTTTATATTTTGATTTTTAGAGATAAGGAATTTTAATACCTGGAATGTATTGAAAGAGCAACACACGCGGATGCCCACCAGACTAAAGGGAACAGACGGGCTATTTTCTCCTGCTTTCCCCAAACAAGGAAGTGTTTTGTGAAGCTGGCCTGGTTTTCATCACTGCTCTTTGTTAAGTTTGACGAAGGGGAGGTTGTGATAAGGGGGTGTGGGGAGAAGAAAGGAGCTGTGTGCGTGCGCATGTAGTTTGGCATGTGGCATATGGGGAAATAGATGCTGGTAAGGGAGGGGGGCTAGTCTTGTTGCCTTCAAAGCGAAGAAGACTGAAAAACACCGTGGAAATTCCTGGCGATACAATTTAAATATAGATGGGGGAGGGGAAAGCATACACAAGTTAGCATCTAAATGAAGAGCTGGACATGGTGCCCATGCCTACAATCCTAACATGATGGAGGTGGAGAATTGTGGGTTCAAGGCTAGCCTAGGTTCACAGTGGGAGAAGGTGAGACCATGTCTCAGAAAGCAAAATGAGAAACTCAAGAGAAGAACAGGGGCAACTAGCTCAACCACAGTTTAAAGAACTGGCCATACAGCCACAATTCTCATTCAAAGCTCTCCCATCTCCTTTATGGATGGATGGTCCTGCTACCCTGCCTTGATGAAGCTCTCACTTTAGGAATTTCTGATAGTAACACAATGATACAAGTCGGATGTGTGCTAAGTATTTTGAAAATATCCCCAGTAGTGAGTAACTCTGCTGATGCAATAAGCCAAATCAAACTGAATTAATAGTCCAGATTTAATGAGCCATGCATCCCCAGGTGATCTCAGGAAATGAGAAGAAACCACATGGAAAGTCTGTGGGCCGTACCTTCAATACCCTGTAGGGGCGGTCTTGAGGAGCTCTGGAGGAGGAACTGCCGCTTGTCCGGCTTTCTCTGGGCGGGGTTTGGAATGGGGCCTTTGCTGGAGATTGCCAACATTCCAATCTTTTTTGGGTATATATGAGCACTGGTTCAAGTCTGGCTACTTCCTGCTGGCAAGGGATGATATGGGGAGGGGTAGTCGGGAGTCAGTGAGCTCACGCTCAGTGGGAGGTGTGGGTGAAGAAGCTTCCGGTTAACTGCCATCCTGGAGACCTCAGGCATCTGTTTGAAGCAGGGGAGGCAAGTTGCTAGGAGAAAAAAATAGGTTATTAACATCAGCCCTATGAATGGGGGCTAGCTGTGGAAAGAATGAAGACTGCTAGAACAGAGATGTGCCCTGGTTGTACAGAAGAGGCAAGGGTGAATGAGTCAGACACAAAAACAGATATGCCACTCACTGGGACATTTTGGAAAACTGGAGGGTGGAGGATCCCAGTTGCTGGTCTGACCACTTATCCTAGATAGGTGCCCATTTGAGCCTGGAGAGGTGGTACCAGCACTGATGTCCCAGGAGCTTGAGGGGACGTCACGAAAATCGGGGGATGATGTGTACAGTAGCAGATCTCTTTCCCAGGAACATACAGGTGTCTGTAAGACAGCTGGAACAGATTTATAACTTGGTGTCGTAGCAAAAAGTCTCTATGTGGTCCTAAAAGCTGGGACCAGTAAAATCCACAAAAATTTAAGAATTCCTGAAAACTGTTTATCCTGTACTATGAAGCCTGTGAATGAGTCAAACCTGTCTGTATTTTTAACAAGAAACTTAACTAATGAACTAACGAGCTGCCAAGGTGCTTGTAGCCTTGGGTTTCGGGGGAGGGCTGTTAAACTGGTAAGGCTATCAGTACCCTGATCATCAAATGCCATCAGATCTGAGAAGGATAACTATCACCTGACTAAGCAGAAGCGAGGCAGCTTTCCAGCTACCTAGACAACTATCCCAGGTTTCTCCCTGGTCGTTGCGGACAGAAGTTCTAAAGGCAGAACCAGTTTTTGGCTACCAAGCCCAGAATATCTGACAGACTTTCCTGTGGGGTAGGAATTTGGGGAGAGTGACCTACCTTGTCTTGGCAAAGCAGGGCCATCATTCTCCAGTGTCCTGCTTGTTCACAGTCTGGATAGGGGCTTGGTAAAGCATTTATCTGCTCCTTGGCTGGCTTTACTATATTTAAAGCAGGTGGAAGTTCTTCCATCTTCCTTGGAGAAGATACAGGATGCTTCCAGGAGCTGGCATGTCTCTATCATGAGAAACTTTTTTATTAAATGCCATATTCTCAGATTTCTGAAGCATTTGATGAGCAGGGTGTAATTATCTGTTAAGTATATCTGAACTAAAATGTTGTTTAGGCTTAACTTTGAGTATATATATATATATATACTAATCTGGACATATAGTTTACCCAATTAGTTACAGCTTACCAGTGTTAGTAAAAGCAAGTGTTTGTAAAATCAGTAAGGGGAATACTTTTATGTTACAAAATCTGTCTGTCAGCAAGATACATCCCTGTACATGCATGGAGGTATAGCTTTAATACCTCAGTAAACCAGCATTATTTAAAGCCCTATCTTTTATAAACCTTGCTTTTACTACAGGACAGAAATTATCATAAAGGAATCTATCTTATTGGAGACCTACTGTCTCCTTGGTGGGGCCACTTCATGTGGTCACCTTTATTTAGGATGGCAGTGAAGTCATATGACTTCCCTCTTTTTCAACCTTAGTGAAAATGGTGGCTGCCCACGTGGCTGGCTGTACTTAATTAGGGTAGTGGCAGACCACGTGTTGTTTTCTAGGGCAGTTTTAATCTGGAGTTACCAGTTTTACAGATTTTAAACCAAACCCAATTTTTTAGCTGTCCCCCCCACCCCCAATAAGGCAGAGCAGCATAAAATAACTTTGTCTGTCATCACATCAGATTCAGAGCCAGAAAAACTCAGAGGCAAATTCTGAGCCCAGGCAGCTAGTTGTTATCAAGACACACAGAACACGTAGATTCAGGCATCCGAGACCAGTCAGAAACAAGCATACTGTGGCCACACATTTATACATATACACAGAATAGGTGGGGCATTTTTAACAGAAAGACAGACAAAACTTTTTGTGGGAAACTGTGTCAGATGACCAACTTAAAAATCCTGAAATGAGAGTTTAAGAAAGCATAGGAATAAAAGATGTTTTTCTGGCCATTCTATTGGGTTGGGGCAGCCCACCACAGGTGGCCAGGCGTTGCAACTCATGAGCACTCAGAGAAGGTGATGCATAGGGAAACTGAAAAACGGAGTAACAACAGGCTGTCCGGACCCCACGGGCTGTGGCGTGGCAGTAGCAGCAGGAAGGAGAATTTAGGGTGGGAGAGCAGTCAGGAACAGAGAGAATGGATCTATTGTGGGAAGAATCCCAGCGCGGCCCCACCAAGCGCCAGGGAAGCAAAGGCAAAGTCAGAGTGGAAGTCAGGGAACTGGGAGAGTGACTGAGCGAAGGCAAGAGATGGAGGCAGGCAGAGCAGTGGGGGACAGAGACACAGAGAAACGCCAAAGGGGGTGAGAATGCAAGGCTTGAAAACCTGGACCAGGGGAGCTCAAGCCAACGTGTGGTGTGAGGTAGACCGGCTTTGCATAAATTTTGAGCTATTGGGGGTTGGACTTGACTTGGAAGCACTCATTCATAAGCCTTTTTCCCCGAGGTTGGAGAGTATAAAAACCACGTCCAGGAATGACATGTGGCGTGTTCTCTGTGCAGAACATCTTCTGGACAGGAGAATTCCAAGGAGCAGGGACGGTCCTTGCTCCAAAACCAGCTGGAGCTACCGCCATGGCAGAAGCCTTTGGCCCAGAAGGTCAGAGTCTCGGAAGGGATCCTGGATCCCTTCTAGGCATTTTGGTTTGGAAATGGGTGACTTAGTAAGCAAAAGTCTGTCTGGTTTACCAATTGATGTGGGGGAGGTGGGGAAGGGAGAGTCAGAGTGGATTTCCTACGCAGCGTGCTCTCAGAAAAGACTCGACTCACCCAGGCTTGGCACCAGATAAATATTTTGAAAATATCCCCGGTAATGAGTAACTCCGCCGATGCAATAAGCCAAATCAAACCGAATTAATAGTCCAGATTTAATAAGCCAAGCATCCCTGGGTGATCTCAGGGGAAGAGAAGAAACCACATGGCAAGTCTATGGGCTGGACTTTAAATACCCTGTAGAGGCGGTTTGGAGGAGCACCAGGGGGAGGAGCCACTGCTTGGCGGGGCTTTCTTTGGGCGGAGTTTGGAATGCCCCCTCCACCCCCCAAAGTGGAGATTGGCAACAATGTAATGGTTTATACCTGTAATCCCAGCATTGAGGCGCTTTTTCAAAACACACACACACACACACACACACACACACCACACACACACCACACACACACACACCAACTATAAACAAATATAAATAAATAGATATAGAAATAATGATGTATTTGTCTTGCCTGAGGATAGAAACCCACACAATGTCTTGTGTCTGGGTAAAACAATACTTGACTATTGTACTTATGTTAAGTGACAAAGGAAATCTACCTCTTTGCTCCAGGAGGTAAATATTTGCTCCTGGGAGGTAAGGCAAAGTAAAAGCCCAAATTGACTGCTTGCCCGCGGAGTGGCTCTGGGACTCTTGCTTCACTGCACCCACCAAATCCGGAGATATTAGGTCATAAACTCTGCCCTGTACCAACTAATCCCTCTGCTTCCTAGACCTGCCCACAAGTTACTAGGGCCACGCCAAGACACATCCCCCTCTCTTTTCCTCCCTCCCCCCCTCTTTCCCTCCCTCCTTCTCTCTCTCCCCCCCCCCCTCCCACCCCCTCTTTCCCCTCCCCACCTCCATCTCTCTCTGCAGCAAGCCTAATAATCTGATCAGCATGTTTTTCTCGGGACCCTTTGCCATTTGCGGATCTGTGTTTCTTTTGAAAAACTGGGAAAAATAATCAAATAACTACAACTAACTCTCTTCCAGGGTAGTTTTTAAAGCCTACAGGTAGGAATGTAAATTGGCACTACCACTGTGGAAATAATTTGTGATTCCTTAAAAGGTTAACCGTAAAGGCTGGGGAGATGGTCCAGTTGGTAAAGGGCTTGCCATGCAAATGTGAGTATCTGAATTGGATTCCCAGAACCTGCATGAAAAAAAAAAAAAGCCAAATGTGGTGGCAAGTGTTATAATCCTAGCACTAGGAAGGCAAAGACAAGTGATAGAGCACCGTTCATCACCATAACCAAAAGATGGAAGCCACCTCAGTGTGCACTGATGGATGGACAAATGTGGGATAGCCCATACTAGACTATTATTCAGCCGTAAAAGGAAGCTCTAATATCCGCTGTAACATGGATGACTCCTCTTGATAGTGTATCGAGTGGAATAACCCAAGACCGAGAAGACAAACACTGTGGGACTCTGTCTATATGACATACCTGTAACAGTCAAGTTCATAAAGCAGACTAGTGATTACCAGAGGGTGGGGGCGAGAGGGAGGCACGTGGAATTACTGTGCGATGGTTACAGTCTCCGTTTAGAGTGGCGAAAGGGTTTGGCTGGAGTGGAGACAGATGTGCAGCCATATCAACGTAATAACCAAGTCAGGTGGTATGGCACACCTGTAATCCCAGTACTTGGGATGTGGACCAGGAGGATCAGGAGTTCAAGGTCAACCTCAGCTATGGAGTGAGTTCAAGACTGGCCAGAGCTATATAAGACTTCTCCCCAAATGAATATAGTAAATGTCACCAAATTATATTCTTAAAAATGGTTAAGACTGGAGGATGTAGATCAGTTGGTAGAGCATTTGCCTACCATGTACACAGCCCTGGGTTCCATACCAAAAATTAGCATTAAGGTGAGAACATTTCTTTCTCTCTTTTCTTTTTTCTTTTCCTTTTTCTTTCTTTCTTTCTTTCTTTC